>JAODKM010000600.1:0-10474 GCA_026780845.1 Petrocephalus sullivani
TCCACACACCTAGAGATATACCCCAACATCCTATTGGCCTTTTTAATTGCTTCCCCACACTGGCGAGAGTGGGACATTTTGTTGCAGTTTTTTTTAATTAAAAAAATCGTATCCTGTTTCAGATTGTGAGAAATGTTTTTGAATTGAAATAATTATTCTGAATGTATGTATGCCTATGAAATATGTTTAAATATGGTGTTTCTCATTCATTTTCATTACAATAATTTCTTCACTGCATCTGCGAATAGGATTATATATAATGAAAATATGGACAAAGGCTTTATCATAAAAAATTCGTAGTCCACCAGTGATGCTTCTAGTTTAACTATAATTTGGTTTTAGAATCCCATCTTGTCTACCAGTACTGACTACCGATTGAATAGAAAAGGATACAATCATACAATCTTTATTCGCCAATTACTTTTGGTGCAGGTGATGTCATGAAATAAGTAAATACGTGAACATCTAAAAATAAAGATAAATGACAAATAAATAAGTAAATAGGACAACAAGAGTATTTTACAGGAGTAAAGTGTGTACGTGTGTAATAAAGTTAAAGTGAAATTTACTTTTAAGCATATAGGCGACCGATGGCCGAGCAGTGAATGTTTCTGTTTGGCGATGGAGGAGCTGTGATTCACCAGCACATGATTTCTCTTACCACCACGTTTCCCATAATAATAAGTCTTCCATAAACTTCTTTGTGGTTTTGGAAACAGTGCGCTTTCTGATCTCACTGTCTTTCCTGTGTTGCAATCCAGTGGGGGCATCCCCTACAGAGAATGCACGTTCACAGACTCCCAGGCATAGGGCCACCAAGATTGCACAGTAATACACTCATGCATATACCTCCTGACAGGCTAAGAAGTCCCTGCTATAATCAGCCTTTGAATTATAATTTATAGCTCATTATGCTATCTACTTAGTACTGTATATATAGCTCATCTTGTCACACACTGTTTACTAAACACTCATTCAGAAATCTCACTTTTATTGCTATATATATGTGTGTGTGTGTGTGTGTGTGTGTTTTATAGTTTTACGTTCCCTCGCAATAGTTTACGAGGTTTCTTATTCGGCAGCATATTCATAAAAATGTATCTGGTCGAAATCAAAACGTAGTAAGTGCAAAAGTTGCTCTATCGAATGGTATTAGAATTTGGATCGGACGTTCTGATGTTGACCAGATAAATTGCGGTAAATATGGCAGGTCACACTTTCATTTTCAATGGGTCGTAATGGGAAAACTGCATATTACAGTGGGCGTTATTTCTAAAATTCTATAGTACAATATCTTCAAACACTGAATTTAGTAAGTGCAATAGCTGTTCTTTCGGGTGGTATCAATGTTTTGAATGGACGTTTCGATTTTGACCAGATAAATTGTTGTGAATATGGCAGATCACTATCATGCCAATTTAAGGTGGAATGGATTTTTTGAATAAGAAACTGTTAAATAAGACACCAACTTCAGCCTCGTAAACTATTGCGAGGGAATGCAAAAGTATTGCGAGGGAACGCAAACGTATTGCGAGGGAAAGAAAAACTAGTGCGAGGGAACGCAAAAGTATTGCGAGGGAAAGAAAAACTATTGCGAGGGAACGCAAAAGTATTGCGAGGGAACGCAAGCCTATTTAAAAATATTTTTTCGCATCCTGAACTCTTAGGGCAGGGGTGTCAAACTCCACATTTTTGGGTTTACCCTCGTTTAACACACCTGATTCAACTACTCGCAGCTCCTTATACTAATTACCATACAGCTCTTCAGCTCAATCATTTGCGGTGGAACAGGGAAAGAACTAAACTGCACAGGGCACTGGCCCTCCAGGACTGGAGTTTGACACCTGTGTCTTAGGGGCTCAGTAATAAGTTGACTTTCCTCCCACTGGCAGGAGGCCCGGAGAAAGACCCCGGACATGCTGTTGAGAGACTATGCCTCTAGGCTGGCCTGGGAACGCCTCGGGATTCCCCTGGAAGAGCTGGACGAAGTGGCCGGGGGGAGTGAAGTCTGGGTTTCCCTGCTTAGGCTGCTGCCCCCGCGATCTGACCTGGACAAGCGGTAGATAACGGATGGATGGATGGATGTTTTGTGGCAAACTAGTAAATCACACATATCACACTGAATTAGGTCTAAATATTTATTAATTCAGAATGTATGATGCTAGCTTATATTTACACATGTATTCATTTAGCAGATCATGTTCATGTCCAAAAAGAACAATCAGCCACAGCTAACTCATAGCAGCGTCTTCGATCTGCAGAGGTAAAAGCAGTAAAACAGTGACCAAGAGTTTTAAGCAACTGTTTAATAAAGTTCTCAGTTCTATGTTTATGTGTGACTTCAAGAAAGCATGTGTGAAATGATACTTGGAAAGATGTGTTTTTAGTGTTTTATTTTAAGGAAAATTCTCCACTCTGCAAATAGCTATATTCTCGGCTGTATTACATACTTGCTCTATACATTGTGCATCATGAGTATTGCTGTGATTTGTTGGATGGCTAAGTCACTTGTAAGTATAGCGATTTATTTTAAAATACCGATGATCTCGTGAGGCAAATGTATGCCACGGTTCGAAACCCACATGAGGCCTATATAACCTGACAAACTCCCATTGCATGCAAATCTCGTTGGCGTTAAACCAGATTGTCTGCAGACCATGTGGGATAATAATGCACCTGGAAACTGCAATACTCTTGAATGGTACCAGCATAAAGAAGAATCTGAACCGAATCTTAACCAGCCCCCTATTGGACACTATTGAGACAGGTGCCCCACAATAGATTATGCTGAGCAGTAGCAGGGGCTATGCTAGGATTTGGGGCCCCTATAAAGGACAGGGGCCCCAGATTCTGCTAGAGTATCCGTACCCCTCTGACACCCCGAAAAATTTACTTTAATATAAAACATATTTAATGTATTACATACACGATAGTGAGATATATTTATACATGTGCCTCACCAGATAAATTGTGAATTTAAAATAGGATTTCCTTTGTGTTAAACAGAGCAGGGCTAGCAATGACCACTGAAATAGTAACGAAAAGTGATGGAGTTAGTTGGATTCGTCAAAAATCGTAGACTTTGGAACAAGAACTTTTAAAATTTTCTCAATTGCTGTCATTCCATCTGAAGTCACTCTATGCGGTCTGCTAAGCTAAGATTCTCGGAAGAGCACATTATTATTTAATTATTTAAAACATATTTCTCATTTATTTAGCTTTCATTTATTTATTCTTTTAATGCACTCACGTGGAAGGCTGATGCATACCAAGGCATAGGTTTATCTGTGTATTCTATACTATTATCTATACCATTATCTATAGTCAGGTACTCAGCTGTACATATTCAGTCTTTTATCGGCAGTCGCTGAAACCTGCCCCTTTCCTTGTTTCACTAAGGTGTAGGTGGAGGTAGTATGAAACTACTAACAATTATTTCTGCTGTTTGGAATGCC
The DNA here is from genome assembly GCA_026780845.1 of Petrocephalus sullivani. Taxonomy (NCBI): domain Eukaryota; kingdom Metazoa; phylum Chordata; class Actinopteri; order Osteoglossiformes; family Mormyridae; genus Petrocephalus; species Petrocephalus sullivani. The sequence continues at coordinate 3,456 of JAODKM010000600.1, forward strand.
CCATCTCTCACTCAGTCTCAATTTCATTGACTCAGCCTAATTCGTCTGTAACAACAAGTTAAGAACTTGACCCAGGGACACCCCATTGTGCTGACAAATATAGCAGGAAAGTGTGATGCAACTCTCCCTGTGATGAAACACAAGCGCCGTCGCAAGCTGTTGCATGCATGCTCTATTTTTAGATTTTTTTCTGGCCATAAAATCGGTGTATGGAAAAAGTTCCGGCGCTTGAATCGTTTATGACGTTGCGCAAGACGCAAAGCCACAGCATCCTTCAGAAAACAATGTTTGACTTTTCTTAAAATCCTCGCGGGAATAGGAAACGTGTGTCATTTTGCTCACCCCAAATAACTAGGATTCTCCTTCCCTGCGGAGCTTTTGTGATACTGTAAGCCAATCTCAGCAAGTCTCTTACATTGAATTGGAGGACGTTAACAGCTAGAATGCTTCGGCACCTAATATTCTCTCACTTTTCTTAAATTACCTGCCACTTTGTATCTCTACGTAAAACAACAAGAGATGTATTTGCAAATTTTGGCAAATCTGTATCTGTAAACCTGCCCCCCCCCGCCGACTCTGTGAATGCACCCATTAAAATTATTAATTTTTAACACGTCAAGCTCCGTCTGCCATTTGAAATGGGCACAGGCTTGCCACGGGGAATAGGATGACTCACTGGCATTCCTCAGTCTGGTGCCATAATGCTCTGACGGAGGCTGCTGTTGCATCATTATTCTTACAGGGTGATTTTCTCCCAGGGCCAGCTGGCCTCACTGTGTGTCTGTGCTTGAGGAGATTTCACTTTAGCAGTGACTCAAGAAGCACAGAATATATGGCAATTTTGTCTCCTTTTCATGTAAACATTTTATTTTCCATTCATTCCATTTATTTATGCATGCCCTTCACATCAAACCAAGACAGGTACGTCTTCCAGCACTATATTGTGGGAAACATTTCATCATTCGATGCTAAAATTATATAATGAGTCAATGTGCAAACAAACAAACATGATTGTAATAAAAGGCATACTAATTTATTGCGAGAACATACCTACACCCACTTGTACACACAACCTCCCCCACACAGCTATATCTGTCTGACTTTGCAATCGTCCCCAAAACAGATACTCGCATAAGGAAGAAAATCTTAGTTAATAAACAACCATGAAACAGAAAGTGACAGAACAAACAAGAAAAACCAGTAAAATAGGCCGGGCACTGAGGCATGGACCTGGGAGGAATGATCGCACTGGGGAATCCCCAGCTTTGCAGCACAGCATTGCACATTACCTACTCAGTTTGTGAATCCTGTTACAATTCTCTGAATATTTGTATAAATTTGCCCTAGAACAGGATCATCATCAAAATCATAAAAAACAGGTACACGGAAACAGATAAAGCAAATAATACAAAAAATATTTAAGTTTATCAGGTCATTTATTAATCATAATAATCCAACAGTGAATATCTTTGTCGCTGGAAAGTGTGCACCTCGACTGCGGTATGCTAGTTATGTATCACCTTTCTCACTCATTACCAATCAAATAAATGAATATATGAAAATACCAAGCTCTAAGCTGGAATTTATGGAATGGTATGGGATCATCACGAGTTACAGATGGGCTGGTAACCTGGTGGAATAGGACAGTGTGCCCCAGCAAAAAGGTGAACTGTCTGCCAGGGAGCTATGAGGTAGCAAAAATATGGACCATTTGGGGGTCTCCCAGGTGCCGGTTGGAAAAGACTGGTGTAGGAAACCTTGATTTGTGTTGATTCGTTGAATCTATTCTTCAACTGCCTCCATCCCTTCCCATGACCTCATGACATCACTTTGACCTTTCGCCAAAGGCCTTCAACCCCCACCTCTCCATGTGAGGAGATGGCTGGGGTGGCTACAACAGGAAAGGCTGTGAATTGCAACAGCCTCAACATATGTTGTAACCAACTCTATGGGCTTTTGTAACATCTGTTCTCCTCACCTCGGAGCTTGAGGAAGGTATGGAAGACAGAGGTGCCAGGTGGGTTTGGTGCTGAAAGAGTTCCAACCCTTGGTCATAGAACATACGGACCTGCTGCAGATAGCCTACCAGCCGCATATAAGATCAGTGCAGAGTAGTTCAAGTGTGTCACAGCGCATTGCTAGAAGAGGAAATTCACACGGTTTAAGGCGGGCGCGTGCGTCACAGCACAGGGTGACACTCGTGAGTGAACTAATGATGATGATGAATATCCTCGGATTTCTGACCAGGCTGTTGCAGTTTTGCTGCCCTTTTGTACAACGTATTTATGCAAGGATTTCCAGCTATATATATAAAAATAATATTACATATATAATACTTAATACTTTAAGTTAAAACTAAGAAAAAAAAATTCTTAGCTGTGATGTTAAATTTAACAAATAAAAAAAAACATGCAATTTGCATCCCCCATTGTCTTATGGATCATAGACTACCTTATGGACAGGCCGCATTTGTGTTGTGTAACACTGGCCCCACCGCTCATTGAACTATGATTCGCCCTTCCTATTTACCTTCTACGTAACAGACTTTTAATACTGATTCACACTACTTGTAGCAGTTTTCCTATAGCTATTTTGTAGACTGCATCAATAATGGAGATGAGTCAGAGTACAGTGAGCAGATGCCTGCAGCTTACATCAAGAGCACCAGTAACTGGCAGTGGATTTCTGGCATACTAGTGAGCTCTTAACATATTTTCACTGTTCTCAAGGGTAGTTGTAGGTTACGATAGGGTTACATTCCGAAAAACCGAGTATAAGGTGAAAACATCGTAAATCGAAAATGCATTTTAATACGGTACACCTAACCTGACAAACATCATAGCCTACCTTCAACATGCTAATATTACATTAGTCTACAGAAAATTATTAACACAGCGTCTATTTTATAATAAAATGTTGAATATCTCATGGAATTTATGGAATAAATATACATTGGTAACCCGTGGAGCAGCTGTATATAAATACAATGTTATAGTATATACCATTATTGTGAGGCACCAGACTATTGCCTATGTGTAATATTTTTTAATAATTGTTTTCTTTCCCGTAGTCATAAAATATTGCAGTTCAATGACATCTCCATTTAAATGTTTGTATGGAGACTAGGAACAGTCAGAATATAATAAAAGTTATTCTGAACAAATTGTGCATGTTACCTGGTTATTAAACTGTATTCATTTCGACCAGGATAAAATGTGCCAAGTAACTTCATTTTTGAATTACAAAATGTCACGTTGTGAGGAGAGGAACGACCCGATATGCAGGCTGCCAAGGCAAAAACAGCTCACAGCGGCGTTTATTAACAGGCTCAGGAAAACCACGAGGAGGAACACAACGGGCAGCATCTACAATGACCGGACAGGGATCACAAGACTGAGACAAACTAATTTAAGGAGCCAATCAAGGAACAGACACAAGGCAGGTGTGCTTGGTTAACAAGGGGATTGAAACACAAGGCAACATTAACAAGACGTGGCTAATTACGTCATGCCTGAGGGAAACACTGGGCAAAAGATACGCAGGGCGAGGCTGATCATGACACAAAATAGTTCTAGAGTCTAGTCAACCTAAATAAATCTATTACAGAGCCAGGCTGGACTTCCTTACCTTGCATTAGACTATACTGATATTAAACCCTGTAATTATATAAGTTTATGATGACATAGTAATTCATTTTTAATCAATAAAACATAGCTCGTGTTTAGCTTTATTCACATTATGAAGCTCTCAGCAATAATAATGATAAAAAGCAAAAGATTGTCAGGGTCGGTGCTCGTTCAGCCCTGTCGTTTGTGTCCTTCCCTTTTGGCCAGCTGGTGCTGCTGGCCATCCTAATCCCCCCTGTGTTCCTTGCCCCTAGTCTGCTGCCCTTATTCACTAGACTGCTGCATGGCTCAGTGGGCTGAGCGTGCAGCTTGGTTATCCCCTGTGTCAAGGTTTGAGGCTGGCTAAGCCCAGCCTTCTCTTGTTTTGTATATTTTGAGTTTATTTTTCTCTGTTCAGTTTTCCCTTTTGATTCCGTTTTCCCTCCTTGTGTTTTTGGTTATTGTTCCATTTGTTATCCTAGTGTATTGGTTTTTTTTTTGGTAGGTGTTTTCTAGTTTCTGTGTCCGCGTTCCCTAGGCCTGTTAGTTAATTTCTTCCATCTGTTGCTCATTGTCTTGCACCTTTCGCGATTAGTTAATTGTCTGATGTCCTGCGCCTGTTCCTTGTTTGCCCCAGTGTTCCAGTGTATTTAAGTGCCTGTCTAAGTTTAAGTCTCACATTGGTCATTGTATCTGTATGAGTTGCATTGTGAAGTGTATGGCTGTTTTGATTTGTATTTTCCTATTAGTTCTTCAGTGTTCTTTATGGGTTTTGTTGTGACCCCTCCTGGTCTGTTTCTTTTGTAGTTTCCCCCTGTTGTAGTTTATCCCCATTAATTCCCCCCTTTTTTTTGTATCTGAGCCGCAAGTGGGTCGTCACCTTCTCCTGCCTGCACCATGCCACGCCGCCGCTGGGTCCCTGACATAGTTTCACAATTGCCTAATTTAAATTAAATGTTTTGCCTATGATACAGACGATGGCACGTGCTGCATGTTTTTTTCCATACAGTGAACCATCGGGTAGAACTGAAGAATGCATCGGCAATATCAAAAAATGTGCTAAGATACATACTGAGCAATTAAAAACAAATACCCAGTTAAAACAGGATCTTTAAATTATGTGTTTACCACCAAGAATATGAGCTTTTTTATGTGGCCTACCGCCTACAATTACTCATACATTTACTTTAAGGTAAAGACGTGCTGTGTGTAGTAAGGAGAGCTGTGTGGCCCATGTAAATTACGATGTAATAATTAATGTATAAAGTATTAAGCCAGACATGTCAGCCATCCGTTTAAAGAATGTCGGACAAGGATCCTGTTATGTCTTATGGGATGAGATAATGTTTTGTAAGGCAGTTGTGGTCAGTGTGTGTGTCAGGCTTTTGGGAACTAAGGCCTATCTGTCAAAATACTGAAAGATTTGTGAATCCTGTAAAATATGCATCTTCTCATCCAGAAGGTCATAGCACAGGTCACTAAGTCTGTCTGATTCTGTATCTGCGATAGATGACACAGACACAGTGGGTCATATTCTAGCTGAGTATCAGTTCCCACATATCCAAAAAAAAAAAGCCGCCTCAACTGGCATGCCCCTACATGCCAGTGCAGCCGGTTTTGATTTAGTTTTGGGTCATGGGTTGGCTTCCCATCCTGGGTTATTTCCTGTCTTACAGTCGTGGCTTCTGGGATAGATTCCAGACCTGTGAGACCCTGCGTAGGTGAAGCGGATATATAAAAAAATTGATGAATTATGCCCTTTCTGCTTCCAGTGTTATATTTGATTTTCCAAAAAAAAATGGCTGAGCTCCAAAAAGAAAATCATCCACAGAAATATCCAGAAAACAATGAGGACACACACTATTCATCTGCAAGCTTAAACCAGAAATTGTTTGAGATAAGACAAAGGATTTCATTCTGGTGTCATTCCAGCATGTTTTTAAAATGAAGTCTTTCTAGAAATTATACTTTTAGTTCATCTGACATTTTGACATTTGTCAAAAAAAAAAGAAAACTGTGATGGAAACATCTAAGCCTTTTCTCTGCACATGCTCCAAACGCCTTTTATATCATGAATACCCCAGTTTCTTCAATTTCTCTCATAGCACTAATGCAGAAGTTCTGTATGCCTGATTCTTGTCACTTCCTCAAGCATGACATCTCAGTTTGTTTTCCATTACATCAAACAACAAAGGCCACAGAATACTGAAGCCAGTTTCATAACCTAAAACAGTGTTTTTCAAAGCAAAAACCTGGACTGTCTGTTGGTCCCCAAGGACGGGATTGGGAAACACTGGCCTACAAGATGGTAGCTAAAGTGTTGAAGTGGGTAAGAAAGTTTGCAAAACCCATAGCTGAATTTACATGATCTCAGCAGATGCAATCTCCAATTCCCATGATATTTTACGGAAGGTCGGTGATTCAGGCTTATGTAGGCCTCATGCATTATTAATTAAAGACACGTGAATCATATCGCTTGGGTAATACTTAGTTTCTTCACATATGTTTTTGTTCTTTTTCCTTTTTTTGTTGATGGGAAGCTTTAAATCGTAAAAAAATTACTAGCAGACATCGATCTTGTTCCAGAGGTGGAACGTTAATGTGCAGAACAAATCCAATTGTGCAAATCCAGGCCAGAATTTTGTTTTACCTAACCAGCTGAGTATAAAGAGTAACAGAGAATTCAACTAGTTGGTTGAAATAAACTCTTCGTCTGTATTTTTAGTTTCTGGACCTGAAATTGACACCTGTCTTGTACTGTGATGAACTGGGCCTGGGTCTATGTGCTGATTCCTCATCCGTTTATTAATCAGAACAGAGCCAAGAACCACAAATCAAGAGCCAAGAACCAAAACCGGAAAAAAACAGGCAGGGGTATCGGGATCAGAAAAAACACCAGATGCAGATTGCCAGATGCAAATCGAAGTCAGAAAACACAGGCAAGAAGTCACATACACAGGAAAAGTCAGGAATGGCAATTGGAAGAATGCTCAGTATAGAGAAACTCACAAAAATCAAATGGTTCTCTGGAAAATATGGAGTGGATTATGGATCTGGAGGGTTACAGGTTGACAGACATGACACCGACAAGACAATCATCTATCAGAACCAGAACATCCAAAGCTTACAGGGGATATAAAAAGTATACATACCCCTATTAAAATGCCAGATTTATTTTCAAAACTTTTCCCACCTGTAATGTGACCTATAACCTATACAATTCAATTTACAAACTCCCCACTCCCACGCCAGCCTGGCAGGGGCAGTGGCACAGGTCTGTTGTTATGTCGGAACTGGTGCTACACACCCCTCTCTCTGTCGCATCTCAACATTTCATCCAGATGTGGAACCAGGGTGAAGGGATGCAAAAATATATACTTATACTAAAATCAAAATCTCTGTTCAAACCTACAT
>JAODKM010000601.1:0-10474 GCA_026780845.1 Petrocephalus sullivani
GACTAATGAAAATGTATTCGACCAAGCCCTCTTCATATCGACTAACGTTTAGTCGACTATTTGGGGGCAGCCCTAGAAGAAAGAAGGAAAAACTTTCAATCACAATTTGTCAACACAAGTACCCGTGCCATGGCAATTTATTTTCCCTTCTTTACTCAGTGACTTTCTTAGAAATTACTTGTACTAGTGAGAGAGCTATGTTGGCTTACACTTAGTTTGGCATTTAGCACTAAGGACATATTTTAAAGATCAATAATTCTTATTATAAATTGAGTAGTCTGATTCAATCAGCTTTTCTGGTTTTAACTCTAGTATCATGGCTTGATGCACATGTCATAGTCCAGTGTGTGTGCTTGTGCACCTGCCTTTTTGCACCAGTGTCATAGTTACATGCCTCATCTTGTGTCACATTGTAAGTGAACCCCGCGGCCGCCTCTCTGGCCTCAGGTGACGATGCCCTCGGAGCTTCCCATGATGCCGCTGAAGGTCCGACGGGAGGCGTGCGTGACAGAACAGCTTAAGGCTGTCGGCACTTCTCACCGAGGCTCTCCCGGGGGCCTTGGCGCTCCCACTATGGCCACGCTGGGCTCCCACAGAATCCAAGGGCTTCCTCCACATGTCACCTCTGCACTGCCATTGGAACCAGAAGATGCCACTGAGGAGCTGGATTTTCTTCTGAGTTTACAGCATCCTGCCACCAGCATGAAAAACACCAAAGCAGATTCCAAGCAAACAGTGGACGTCCCAGGTACTTACGCATTCACGCAAAGCCAGACAGCCTGTATCTTAGTGGTGCATGCACTCTTATACTGGATCTCTCATGTTTCTTTCAGTAGTATTGCAAATGTAGCACCACTGACCTGTGATCGGTTGCAGAAGAAATATTCAGCCTTTCTAGATGTTTTTCATACTATCAGACCCCATGTAGCATGGGGCTAATCTATACGTGCTAGTCTTGATTCAGTATTAAAAGAATTATTTGAGACATTGATTGTAAATTAATACAGGCAGTCCCCGACTTGCGATGGAGATGCGTTCCGATGACCCCATTGTAACTTGAAAATATTACTGAGATTGAGACAGGCTTTGAAACCTCAAAAAAACAGAAATATGCGCACTAACACAGAGAGAACAGAACTGTTGATCGCTGGCGAGAGTGAGGCGTAGCACAAGGTAGGGAGATGCGTACATCCCAGCAGCATCCCAATGTATCGCGCCACATAAGTTGCTACGTTTGCCTGCCGCGAAACTTAAAATTTTTTTACAGTGTCATCATACCCGGGGACCATCTGTAATGCATTTTTAAAATCACTGCTATTGGTCCAACGTGATATAACAATATTACAGTAAGTAGCACTTGTAGTGTAAATAACTTTATTGTTCATAACTACTTTTGTGCAGCAAACACCCTAAACAGGTCAAACCAGTAGTGGGGGAGAAATTGAGGAGATTGATGGTTTGCACAAGTTTAATATTCTATGCATTTGTGCGAAGCAGTTACATTCGAGCTGTTAACTGGCTGCTACTTATTACAAATAAACTTAGTTATTCATTGGGGGAGGGTGGGATATATTTTCCAAAAGAAATAGTCCAGTTTTGTGCATCTCAGCTAGTGCAAACTTTCATAAAGACCCAATCAGCATCTTGTAGTTTTTATACTTTTTATAACAGTGTTTCCAAACATGGTCCTCAGGGACCCCAGACAGTCCAGATTTTTGCTCCCTCTCAGCTCAATGGACTTTCTGGCAGGGAGCTGGGAGGGAGCAAAAACATGGGCTGTATGGGGGGTCCCCAAGGACCAGGTTGAGAGAAAGTGCTCTAACGATGTAGGCTCAGCTTTGGTAAGTGGCACCTCCTTAATCATAATATGAGGAAACAAAAACAAAGGCAGCATAATTTCTGACAGATTGTAGACGTAAGAGGAATATTTTCCTATTCTAAGAGAGATTTCTGTGCTTTCACAGAATTACTTCATATGCCTCAGGCAGTGGAACAGAAAAAATTTTCGAAATTCCATTTGAAGCACATGCTCTTGGCTTTCTAGATAATTCACTATATGCCTCCTTTGCCATGTGCATACTTAAGTCTAAGAAATAATGGAGACGAAGAGTTACTGGCAAATATTTTACCAGGGCAGTGTTTTTGGTGCTTATAAATGTATATACCTCTGTATTCTCTAAGGGTTTATGGTCGACACCCTTAACTATAACTATACAACACCATACATGTAGACAGTCACAATGTTTCCACAGGAGACAGGCCCACAGCTACTGCCAAGGGGTGGAAAGCAGCCAATCACTAAACTCTTTAGGTGATGATAGACAGGGCAACTTTTTGAGCAATGTTGCCAGTCAGGTTGCCCACTGCCAATCAACGTCTTCAGATAGACATCTGTCACCCAGTTTCAATGGGAAAGTGCCTGAGTACGGCCCGAGCAACATTGAAGAAGAAGCTGCCCCATGTATCCTCACCCTTTGTCTATGAGTAGCATTCTAATGTTAGAACTGTGTGTGTGTTATATGCAGAGCGGCCTCCAGTAGGGGGCACTGTTGTAGAGCCAGAACCAGAACCAGTGACGAAGCCAGATCAAGCAGAAGAGGACCTGGAGGACTGGCTGGACAGTATGATCTCCTGATGGCATGAGCTATGTGTGCTCATGAGGACTCTTACTGAAAAGGGCAAACATTAGTGCCGTACTGCTCATCACTTCCCTGGCATTTATATAAGTATGGCGCATAACATGTAATTCCTTGTATGGCGTATTAAGTAAGCATGATCAAAAAGCATATCTTGTATGTGCAATATGCATGTGCTGATTGGTCTCCTCTCAGACCTGTGTTGGGGCTCGAGAGAGATCATGTAGCGCAGTTGCAGGGTTAGCAGAATGTGACGGGAGCCGGCACCTCTCAGGAAAGGGCTTCTGGTCGCAGTTATGTGGGATCTAAGGTGGGTAAAGGCATTGAAGTGTATTGCATTGTATTTAAGGTGATGCTGTGAGAACACAGGGCTTCTCACATATGTAGTAAATTTATAGTCCAACGCCTTGGCTTGGAATATTTAAATGTGTGCTATGGCACAGCGTGTCTCACTGTGGCATATTGGTGGATTTCTCTGTTCCAGAATTGGATTTCTGTTTCACAACATGTATGTGATTTCACATATGGAACCAAAATAGTGTTAAGTTCAAGCATAAATGAAAGACTGAAAGTTGACTATTTTGTGTTTTGTTTCGTTTTTGTGTTTACCTTATTTTGTATTTTTATTAAATTTTTTTAGCCAAAGCAGTTTCCATAAAGCAGCATTTAGTTTCAGTTCCTGTCAGATATGCTTTTCAGCGAGTTCAGACTCTGTGCCTGTGGTCGGAAGATTGCCATGGAATCGTGCCAGGCGATTTGCCTCTAGAACTTATTAACCCAGTGCCTTGTTTATCAGCGTGTTATCAGGGCAAATGGTGACTATTTTGAGAAATACAAGATTTCTAGACAATTTTCAATATTCTAAGAAAGTACTTTGGTACTCATCTTGCGTTGTATTTGCAGGAAAGTAAGTGATGTAAAGCCTTATGTTAAGCCTTGTTTAGAGCAAATGCATAATGTAATGACCAATTTAAATTAAAACAAATTCTAAGTTTGATAGTCAAAGCACGTAAGCCACTGTACACATTAGCACTTTTATTCATTTTAGAGTTAAGCTAAGAAATGGTAATTGTGCTTCATTAGACTGAACTTACATATTAGTAACTATTGTATGGCCTGGTTTGTACACAGGTTTTCAACTTGATCTTCTCATGTGGCCTAATTTGTAATTATGTATTGTGTTTGCAGTCTTTCTGTCTGAATTACTAGCATGATGCTAAATTGCCTGTAAAAGAATCAGCTTGTGAAGTTTCAGCCCGAAAAGTCACAAACCATACAATTAAAGAAAAAGAAGTGCGTATGGACCTACCACTTCAGACATGGAGAGAATAAGCTACTTTATCATATAACCTTGAGTGTAGCTTGAAACTGTTTTTGTTGGCCAGCTGGTGGCCAGTGCCTAAAGGGGCTTATATGGGCAAAATATATACAGCATTAACCAGAAGTGTGATCAAAGTAGAGGAGGAACGGACTATTTTTCATCACCTTGGCTACTCTGTTCTGTCTTGTTCTGAGGCCCCAGATCATTTAAAATGGAACCGGCACTGATAACAAAGTATAACTAAATATTGCCAGATGTGTCTGCGGGAAACAAGCCGGCCTTTGCCAAAACACTGTCCGTCATCTAATGAGCAGTGGCACAGGAGATGGCAGCATCCGTGGGGTTTGGAAAGTAAATGCAGGCTTCACAATAGGAAGGAATACTTTGGTAAAATGGGCATAGGGCTGCAGGGAGTGAAATTGTGCCAAAACAACCTTGAAAACAGGGTCAATGTAGCAGTATAATTCCAGAATATATTTGTTTAGTGCAAAAGTATTAGGCAAGAAAATGATATACATAAAATGGATGGGGTGACCCCTGAGGACAGGTGTATGTTCCACCATCTGCTTGTCACTGTTGTTCACAGCACTTATGCCCAGGAGTGTATAGATACACATTCCTAAGATTGCCTGCATGGAAATATCAGGGAATTATTACGCCTGTGTGTGTGTGTGTATGTATATATATATCTACTTCGATCACACTTCTGGTTAATGCTGTATATAATTTGCTCATATAAGCCCCTTTAGGCACTGGCCACCAGCTGGCCAACAAAAACAGTTTCAAGCTATATATATATATATATATATATATATATATATATACACACACATCTGTATACATGGAACAAAGAGTGGTCTTGGGTGATGGCAAGTAATCTCCTGGAGTGTCTTGTTTACTTTGTGGCAAGTTTCCTGAAGGCCAGCAGATCCTGCAAGTGCAGTGTCTATCCAAGCAGCCATGGTTGACATACTTGCAATGGGAGATAATTGCCCGATGCAAATTTCAGTGCTAAATGAGCTTCCTGAAAACCATTTTGTCCCTTGTTAGACCTTTGGTCCTTTCTCCTCGGCCACTTTGTTGTCCACAGACAGGTACTCGTGCTTCTCTGCAGGACAAAGGGAACGCGAAGGATTACGTTCGGGTCATGCATATGCTAACCAATAGTGTAATGTGAGCCTGTGCCTTTTGTGCTGAAGAGATGGGGTCGTAACCTTCTGGCTTCACAGCGTCTGCTGAGGGACACAGTTTCTGGTAACCCCTGGAGAAGACGGCGAACAGCAGAGGCTCTCCAGCCTGGAAGATGAGGTAGAGGAATGGGAAGAGGTAGAGCGGGCCAATGGTCTCGGGGGAAAACGCCACCTTTAGGATGGTGGCGCAAAGCTGGATGTTCTGACAGCCGGTTTCCATAGAAACGGTTCTTCTGCATCTGAGGGAATGAAAAAACACTGATTAGAGGCTGATTATACATTTGTTTACAGATTTGTCTTTAAATGATTCTTGGTACAATACTGAATCTTCTAAAAGTGATGCCACTGACTGGTTTTGAGGATTAAAGGTTCTCCAACAAGGGTGTAGATTTGGTTTCAAAATCAGTGGGGACCAAATCAGCCTGGAACCCCCCTGGCCCCTAAACAAATATGGCATTCCTACATTACCGGTAGCGATGTCTCGCTTTTCCATACCCAAATCTACGCCCTTGCTCTCCAAGCAGAATATACTGGCAAAGGCAAAAAACGATAACTCAGTTTTGACAGAAATCCGTTTTGTCTAGTGACATAATATCCTAGTCCAGTTATGCTTGGTTTGGAATGGGTGCACTTATCATTACCTATCTACTACACATATAGGTTGAAACTGATAATGTAAATGGCATATTTTTGGCTGAATTTTATAGATGGTCAGCACTGAGGCTTGGGAGATGTTAAGTATAATGTAATGCTTCTGTATACATTGCTTTGCCAAATTTTTCTGGTCCATGTGCCCTTTTCCTGTTCTAGGTTCTTAAGCTTTATTAGAGACAGATTAAATTGAGATGCTATGTAACAGATACTAAAGAAAATTCAATGATTGTTAGAGATGGTGATATAAATGCATAAAATAAGACAAGGTAAGAAACAGTTCAGTGGAGTACATGTTCACTTTAAAAATATACCACAAGTTCATCATGAGCCTGGTCCTTATTGAAAGAGTACAATGTCAAAGTGCACTAGGAGACAGCCTGAGTGCAAAGGAAGAAAAAAGGTCTTTAGGTCAGCATGAAAGCTGAGTTCTTGACTTTTTAAGCAGAAGGGTGATGCCAAAGATAGAGCCATAGTGATGTTTCACTGGCTCAGTAAGAAAAGAAGCCCAGGTTTCAGTTAAGCATGTTATTGCTGTGCTTATAATACTTTCTAAATGAGTTACAATGAATTACAAGAACAGTAATTAGTCCTTATCAATATGGGCCTCATGGACAGTGTTACCAGAATGTGTACCACAAATTGAAATTAAATCACAAAACAAAATCTAGAGTCTGCAAATAAGAAAAACCCAAACTAGTGTAAAAGCTGACCGATACAAGCTTCAAAAGCCCAGAAGCTGTTATTACAGCAAAGAAATTTTAATGTGGTTTATCTGCTGTGAAAAAAAAAATTGACAATCTTGAAAATTGCGATTAAAAACAAGGACTTGAAATATTTGCTGAAATAAAAAAAATTCTGGCATAAGGCACTGTCATTTTTAATACATTTATTTATATATGATCAGGATATTTAGTACACTCATTAATCAGATCGAGATTCCATTTTTTATTTATTTTCTTAAAAACTTCATGACCCTCGGAAAAAGAAATGATTCCTCATGGAGCAGAGCATTTGCGGCCATTCTGCCTGATGTGCATTTCTGTTTCCAAAGGTCCCGTCACTCAGGGGACACAGGGGACTGGGCCACCCTGCAGACCCTTGACAGAAGATTTTTCACACAATGCTTCCTAAAATCTTAATTCATCCTGACGATTGCAGCAAGCGCTTCTCTCAATAGTAAGTCATATCTGAAGAGGTAGGAATGTGTACTTACGGGCCACTGAACCTGAAGGCTGTGGACAGCAGGTAGCCGAGTACGTATCCAGTGAGCGGCATCAAGGACGCCGTGGCTATCAGTGGAGGTGTCATCACCAGCATTATCCCGCTTCCGATTGTCATGCCAGTGAGGATGACGACTATCACCGCGGACACCAGCAGGATGCCCATCCCCACCTGCAGATCGCAGTCGGTCACTATTGACCAGAGCGCTGGGACTTATGGGTCAAAACACACATGCTGTGTTAACCACTATACCACCCACAGTTCATACTAGGTAATCCCTCTGAAGCTCAGCAGGTTAATACATCAGCCTTTTTGTTTTGTGGCACTCCTAATGAATTGTTATTGTATTGAAATGATGTACGTCCTGACAAAATTGCTCATATAGTTTGAATGGATATTTTTCCCATTGAAAAGCTGAGGCAGGCAATGTTTTTCAGTCATCGTGTAACACCTGACTGGATGTCAGCTATAAACGTGATAGATTTGCTAAATCGGCACCCTGTTTGGATCAGAGCAGCACTCACTGCAAGGCATACGCATCCCGCGGACGAATCTTCACCTTTGTGACGACGTGTGAGAAGCGGGGCGATCTGTGGTTAATGGCAATGCCAATGGCACACGGCAGGAGCGTCATGAGCAGGGCGATGGAGATGCCTCCGAAGGGCACGGCATTCTGTATGCCGGGGATACCTTTGCAGTACAGGTACAGGAGTAATGGCATCATGCCCAGGGCCAGCGTGGTTGAGCAGGTGGTCATCACAATGCTGGCAGAGATACAAAGCAGGTATGAACCTGTAGTTTGGAGCATCACTCATTCTCCAGCCTTCTGAAATACTGATTCCTTTAGCAGTCACAAACTGAGAGATACTGGATGACTGGTTACTAACTTTCAATTCTGTTAAAACCTAAGTAATATCATTGAAGTATACAACTTTATACAAAGTATACAACTAATACAAAGTATTATCATATAACCTACAAACAACCTTCACATCACGTACTTCACATCATCTCTAGATTAATTGTAATACCTAGTACAATATAACTGCTATGAAAAGACTTGTTATACTGTATTGTTTAGCGAAAGTTCAGTAGAAAAATAAAGAATAAATAGAATGAAACAGAAAATTTTAAATACAAGTGCATATAGAAAGGATATGCCTGCACATCACTTCATGTGCATGGGTCCAGTGTAGTGCGCAGTGTGCGGCAAATTCAAGTTTTGCTTTTTGGACCATTCTGTATTTTTCCCCCCCAAATATTTTTGATTCACAATTGGTTGGACCCGCAGATGCTGAACCTGTGGATGGAGGATGAGCTGTTCTCAGCTTGGAACAACAAGCTGTCTGCATTAAGAAGTGTCATGTGCAATTTTGTATCCGCACAGCAGCTGGAGTTTGCTGATAGTACTTTCCTGTCCACTATCCTGCAGAGCTTAGGTGGAGCCCTAATTTAACACACCCGATACACATACTCTGGCCCTTCAGTAGCATCTCAGTAATTATTCTATTTGTATTCCTTTGTTACATAACACAGGTGTGTGTTCTATGTACACAAGAGAAGCTGCTAGCTACTCATTGGGATAGTCTATGTAGTGCATAGAAATTCCTGTTACGGCAGCACTGTGCTACATATTGTTTTTGCAGACGGTGCCAAAACATCATTCAGGAAATTGAGATGGGTCATTAACCCGCTAAAATGAACTTTATAAGGGTCATTGACCTGGGAGATATAAACCAGACAGCAATATAATCATAGAGACCTGGCAGGGTCATTGACCTAAAGGATTAAAGATTTAACAAGTTAACATCCATAACATCACATTCCAAGACATGGAATGTGAACTTAGCACTAAGAATCTGTTGAAATCTATTGTAAGTATACTCTCCTACACGTTTATTGTTAATTTTTTTTTGCCTAAGGACACCATAACTAAGCTGCCAGACATTATACAATTAGAATGTTGTTCTAAAGGCATTATGAAGGTGCAGTAGTGTAAAGCGTTACCATTTGTTCTTTAAAAAAATAGTAAATGCATGTGATAAAATGAAAAAAATAATTGAACTCACATTATGATTGTTACACTAAGCACCAGATTTAGGTACCCAAAAAGAGTGTAAGCAATAGGCCCTTCCTGGCACCTGTTACAGTGACGGAGGCCTGAATGAACAGGCATGGCTGCCAGTTTACCTGAGGTTCATATCTCCTTGAAGAGCCAAGGCCAGGACGTTGGAGAGGTTTCCGCCCGGACAGCAGCCGCAGATAAGCACGGTCACAGCCTCCAGAGGGCTGAGCTGGAAGGCCTTGCCCATGAGGAAGGCGGTGAGAGGCATGATGCCATATTGCGTCAACACAGCCAGGACCACCTCCCTGGGCTTCAGCATGTAGGCCTTGATCTTGGGAATTTCCATGGTGCAACCCAAGGACACCATGGTGATGAAGAGGATGACAACAGTAAAGATATTTATGGCTTCGTCTTGTGCGATGGAATAGGGCAGCTGCGCAGTAGTGGTGCCGTTTGCAGATGCTGGTGAGAGGTTGCTGAGGTTCGAAGGGGCTGTGCTGCTGTACAGCACCAGCGTCTCATTCAGGATGTCATTCATTTTTACTCTGCCTTTGCAGTTTTGTTAGTCTCTCAAAGAAAGAGTATGAAAGAAGTAGATGGTAATGAGGATGACGACTTCTCAGACTTTTCACACTGTTTCAAGGTCTTCTACAGTCAGCCCTTCCACATCAGGGGGGTTCGGGCCACAGGTCCTCCGCGATCTGGAAAAAACGCATACAAATACTTGGTCCCCTTGAGTCTTTTTTGCAAGCAAAGTGGGCACGTGAGCAGAGCAAAGCAAAAAAGATACAAGAAACTCCCGGTACAAATATCGCTGCAAAATATCATGTATAAACACGCATGACATCCTCCAAAGCAGCACTTAACATACAGTATGAGCTATGCATTTATGAATCACTAAGCTTTTTGTATCATCTGCAGGCCATCTGCAGCCATCCCAAAAATTCCCAAAAATAATCCCATTTAACTTCTTATGCTGACCCAGCAATATATTGAAACCGCAGTGTTCATGATGCAGATGAGCCAGCTGAACTTTCTTTTGTCTCTCGATGGAGCACCTCACATATGAGCAAAAACATGAAAAGAAATGGTCTAAGAGGCCTGCACTCCTCTAACCAGGCCAGTCTCCCAAAATCGTTTAGTAATAATAAACACGGACATATAAAATGTCTAAGTAGAGCTGTCCCGGTTCATCAGAGCTAGTTAGTTCAGGTACAGAAAGTAAAAATCCAGCCCAAAACTTTGTTTCAATACTGGTTAGTTGAAACAAATTTTAGTACATTTTAGTACAGTGAACTCATTGTCATGTGCAAGAAACCAATTTGAAATGATTCGAGCTTTGTGACATGGTGCATTATCCTGCTGGAAGTAGCCATCAGAGGATGGG
>JAODKM010000603.1:0-10459 GCA_026780845.1 Petrocephalus sullivani
TATTATTATTATTATTATTATTATTACTGTTATTCTTATTATGCTGCTGCTGTTATTATTAACATGCCTACTGTACTATGTGGAAATATTACACAACGATAAGTTTAGTATTCAACACGTGTGGGTAAGACTGAAAAAATTGAGGGTGTGTAGTGGGGGAGAAGGGGGGCAGAGAGGCAGGTTGCTAGGTAACGCAGTGTATATACTGAATTCCAACTAAATATTTGTGGGAAGACAGATTTAGGGAGGGAGAGCGCTTGCTAGCTCGCTGGCTACGTGTTGCTAGATGTAGACAGACTGTAGAATATTCTACTGTATTGCCATTTACACGGGAAAGCGTACAACAAGCATTTAGGAATGGACGGGATCTGTGAAGGATTGGGATACTGGCTGGATAGAAAGGTGACAGGTTCGTGAAAACAGTAAGTGTTGCATGATTTTTACATTTATTTGCGGCAGACACGTGAGTTTTAAGAAACAGTGTACATTTCGTATTCAGTAAGAAATGCTATTGTGAGATTCTAAGATTTCCTTTATGAGCCGCGGGGCTGTGTCGTAATGATTACAATCTGGCTGGCAATCTTGACGGATAAAGGAACAGTAAGCGATGCTTTGACCCTTCTGTCATTGATGCCCATGAACGCGTCCAGACGCTGTTCTCGTGCCACACAGGGACACACGCAGTCTAATAGAGTCCGCGGCCAACGCACACGTGCGTGCTGACACACGCACCGGGCACTGGGGCAATTTGCGCATTACTAATCGCGGTCATTTATCAGTCACAAACACATGACATATATCGCAAACGAAGCGTCTTTGTACGCCTGTTTGAGTTTTCAGACTCACGGCCTTTTCCCACGCATCATACACCGGCACTTTTGTGCCATTACCTACATGTACTGTAATGTCTGGATCCACACTCTTAATCATTTTCTTCCCCATTCATATCTGTTTTTAGCTAAAAATGTAGATGATCCCCTATTTGTATAAGGTATTTATCCGTGCAGGAACTTTAATTACCTATAAAAATGTATTAGAATTCGTGCTTATGAACGGCTGAATTAATTACCGCATCTGGTAACCGGAGATCTCCAAGGCATTTTTATTTAATAACCGATGTATTTCATTGTATATTGCGTCCTTGTCGAAGTGGACACTTAATTACTAACTGTTTAAGATTTTGCTGTAAACCTTGGTTGTCACCTATGTTTTTATATATATATATATATATATATAAATGGCAGTCACGTTAATTTCATATTTATAACTGTTGAATATTATAATCAAATGTAAACATTTTCTGCTTCCTAAGGCTATATTACTCATAGCCGTTCTTTCACATATTATACAAAGTGTCATTTCAGTCTGCCGGTTAACTTAACAAAGCCGGCGCCTTACACATTTTTTTCTTTTTTAGACAGGCCAATTTTTTTTAGCTATTAGTCTAAGTAGTGGCTGCAGTTAATATGAATATGTACGCCTGATGTTGATAAAGCTTAAAACAAAAATGTGAGATGTATGTAAATAGACGCTATAGGGCAAGAAAAAATATTTTATTCTATTTGTACATTTTATAGTTACTAAGTAAATGGAAAAAAAAACATGCAAGTCTTTGCTGAATTTACTACTATTTTAATAATGCTATACAATATGGCAGACCTGTCCATACCATTAAAACCCTCGCGACTCATTCTTTAAACCTACGACCTAGCACGTTATAATAAACCATTTGGAGCAGTAATCCCGTCTACTTTGATAAAGCAGTGCTTTGATAATTGTTTCCCTCATCGAATTAACCTTGCCCAATTCAGGATTCAGAGGAGCACTTGGGCACTACGACTCGTAAGTTCTCTTAGATAAACTGTTAACACTGGACTCTGCGCCATACGGTCTAATCACAATAAAATAATAAAATCCATTGCTGACCAGAGTCGTACAAAAGAGAAATGTGTGGTCGCACACTCAAAGTAACTAAAGCAAAAATTTAACTAGTGCATATTAAAAGGTATAAGAAAATTATTACACAAACGTGTTGCAAAACATTGGAATAGATATAACACGCATGCGGAATACATAATAAAACTACTGCCTTTCTTTTATAACGTTTGGATTTTCAAATTTATCACTAAATTTCTCTTCTTATATGGGATTCAATGTGACTATACCATGGGTTATACCTTATAAATTAAGTGCTTATACAGTAAGTTTGTAATGTGATTGCCCTGTGGCACGGTAATGATTCTTTTCTTCTACTACTGAATAAACTATTGAAAAATATGGTCTTTATTAAATTTAACAATTATTTATGCGTTTTTCAATCAAGCAGTGAAGCTTATTCATGACAATGATTTAATGTTGTTTTTTGCGATTTTCTTAAATCGCTTATTTGATTGATTTCAACTGACTTCAGATGCTAAATGTTTTTTGTGGTCTCTATCAGTCTTTCAGGGTTGTACTGTACCGAGAAGCTGGATACACTTAAAATTACAGGCAGGTGGACGTTTCTGCAGACAGTGTACACGCACACACTGACATGACTCTAGGGGTGTCTTCCTCTCACATATTTGTAGGTCTCACTCCGTTTTCTTGTTTTGCTGTTGCTTTCTCTGGGTCGCTTATTTGCCTCCCTTTTCCGTGCTCCGTCTTCTTCCCGCTCCCTCTGTGGTCTCTCTAATCTCCCTGCGACCCACCCCCCGCACACCACGCAGAGCAGTCCCTCCCCATTCCCTTTAATGTGCCTCATTAGGGGATGCTGACACAGAACAGGAGATGGCCTTTAACATGATCACAGACTGATGTTTCGTGGGTGTTTTCCTTGTATATGTAGTCGGGTAACACTGAGGCCTGAGACCGTATTAACTTGAGCGGTGACAGCAGCATAATTCAAATTCAGCTCGTAATTATAAAGATAGGAAGTAATCGCAACTGCACCACAGGTATTATGGACGGGTTTGCCTGTCAAAGACTGCATTCTAAAATATGTCTAATGCATTCAAAGAAAGTAATATATCTGAAAATGAACTATATGTATTTGTATAATTAACATTTTCCGGAAAGGAGGTTGTGCCTTGCAGTGTGATTTGAATGAAATTGTATATATTTTTTTCTGGGGCAATGAAATAAGTGAGGGACGGAATGATAATGTATGCTGATTTATAATTATAAACGTACGAATGGAAATAATGGTCTCAAAAACTGATTTCAGCATAGGCTCAAAATTTCAGTACCAATGTGGTGGCATGTCATTTAGTTAGCAAAGATATCTTTTTTTTAATATGTTGGCGGAAAGAGCTGGCTGACGTCTGAGCCACATGACTAAGTGGGGCTCATGCCATGAAATTTTGGGGGTGATAATCTTGGATGGGTGGAATTTGGCAAGGGTGATTGAACAAGGCATCTCCCAGAGCTGGTGCCAATCTCATCAAGCGATAAGTAGCTGCACCTGGAGATCGGGAGCCCCCTGGGAACAGTCCCTCACACTCAGAGTGTTTGGCCCACTACCTGTGAAGAATCGCTGTTTTGCGCAATATAAAGCATAACTGGATGTTTAGTGTGCAGCTTGTGGTTTCATTTCCAAAATGCAAATGGAGATTGCGATTCCAGACCGCCCAACAAACGTGTCTCAGTATTTAAACTACTGTCATCATTTGATTACAAGAGAAAAAAACACATGAGTTTTCTGAGAAACATTCAGTCTGAAACATGAAAATGACCATGGCGTTTGCATACAGTATATGGCATTTTTCAGATCATGATTTTCATTTTGCATTTATAGCAAGTATAATATAAAGTCAGATAAAAAACCAAGCACATCAAAATTTCTGGCTGTACAATTTAAGGAACCGAGTCGTTGTGAAACTTGACAGGAACTTTTTGGAAATATCAAATGAGAGAGGGAGGATATTGGCACTGACAATTGTGCGCGGCAAACACAGAGACATGATTTCCCAGGAGACATTACAGTTAATAGACTCTCTTTGGCACAGTGAGCACAATATCCAGGAACCTTGTTCCCTTTCCCACAAGACTGTTATTTCACATCCACTATTTATTCAGCCTCCTTGTTACAATTAAATGGAATATTAAAGTTAATTTAATGGAGACTCAAAACTTGTAAAGTGTTTTTCAGATTTCACAATTAACCAATTATTTAACAATTAACATTTTCAAACTCTGATCTAAAGGCATAATTTTTTTAATTGTTTTAATTATTATCGGTCTATCCCCAACAGACTCTGTTATATCATTATTATTTCGAATAATCTTCCGGATGGGCATTTCACTCAAATAAAATATTAATTTTTATCCAAAACATTTAAAGGACTGCACACTGTTATAATGTTTCTGAATATCATTTGAGTTAAGGCCTGTGGCCAGACACGAATGACAGAATAACAAATTCAATCCCAGAGGTCATGTGCCAGTATCACATTTGTAATTCAGATGGAAATGCTCTGAATGTAACCCCCACCTTATACTAGTTAACTCATACAAAATACAGTTTCTATGTCAAGTAATATTTGTTTACATTACGAATGACCATCCTTGAATAGAATATAGATAAATAGCTTATCATACTTAAAATATTTTTAATAATATTATTATTGCACTTCCACATGATTATAAATATTGTAAATGGCAGAATTTGTAATAATTCAAAAAAGTTGTAGTAATTTCCTTTAACAAGTCATAATTTTATTTAAAATAATTTTAGTGAAGGTGAGCAAATTTGAAAAAGGGGAAAGCAGTAA
Source organism: Petrocephalus sullivani (assembly GCA_026780845.1). Classification (NCBI taxonomy): domain Eukaryota; kingdom Metazoa; phylum Chordata; class Actinopteri; order Osteoglossiformes; family Mormyridae; genus Petrocephalus; species Petrocephalus sullivani. Next base: position 4,752 of record JAODKM010000603.1, read on the forward strand.
GTGTTAAATCATATGAATAAATATGGAAAACTATATAGTATACGCAAATAAAATGGAAGCAGTTTTCTAAAATGTTCTATTCTGTCAAGTCACTGAGTTCAAAAGGTATGTTTTTTACCCAGCAGCATTTAGAAAGACTATTTAGATTAACGAACAGACGATAGTCCCCTTTAAGCCCTCCAAATTCACACATTTATCTTTCTCCCTTTCTTTGTTGAACCTCATCAATGTAAAGCATTTCATTAAAAAAGAACTGTTCTTGGTGCCCCGAATGTAGCTTTGTGTATAATTTGCATACAGAAGTGCTTCTCCAAGATTCAGTTTTCCGTAACCCTATCCATAAGGACATACTGTGCCACCTTCCTCATCATGTCAAAGGAGCTTGACACAGGGGAACATAGGAAAGTTTGACTAAATGAGGACGTGTCATTTGGCCCAATGTAGCTTGTGATCGCTGGGGAGTGGGAACGCTCCACTTGCTTTTCCTACCTGCCAGTGATCTCGTTGTTCACTTCATCTGGAGCCAATGTTACATACATAGATACACTGAAACATTGGGACCCTTGTAGGCTGTTGCAGGTTTTGTGGTTATGGAGTGTGTATGGTGTGCTAACCACAGGGAGCAGACTATCCTTTGCCCCATACTGTACATTTCATGACAGTTCTGATGAGAACAGGTGGCAGCCCAAGCCACTCTCCAGCAGAAGCTTCAGTATTAGTGACAGGGTACCTGTTACTCTGTAAAGTACAGAATTGCTGTGCTGTATTCAGTTTCATACAGAATTGTTCAGGAATGATTCGTCCTTAAGTGTGACTTACTGTAGATATTTATTTTAAAATCAGATTTGCTGTTGGTAACTAGCTGCAGGCATTATAGGGGATGTAGTTTTCCTGTTGGTTTGATCTCTGGCTGATGCTGCATTCATGCTGTTAAGCCCTTTAAGTTCAGTCCATAATTAACTCCCATCCAAATTCTGGTTGAGGTAATCCTAGAGCCCGTCCCAGGAAGCACAGGACACCCTAGCTGGGATTGCAGTCTGTCACAGGGCAAACACATATATCCAGAAAAAGGGCAATTTAGAGATACCAATTAAATTATCCACATATTTTTAGACTGGGAGACAGAACCCATGTATATCCAGGTAGAACATGTATTCTGCCTACACTGGAACTGGAATAAAATTCACAACCCTGGAGGTGTAAGGCCATAGTGTGATCCACTGTCAGCCACCGCTAACAATAACAAACCCAAACACAACAACAAAAAGCATTAAAACAGCAGCAATAAGAGTAGCGACACATATGGTATTGTGTTACTTTACATGGAGTAGTTTGATATTAATGTCAAGTTTTTTCCACTTTTTTCCTGTCGAGTACTGGACACTATTGATTTGAATGTTAAGAATTGATTATTAAATCAATTCTTAAGCATGTCACTGCTCATCTCACTGCGCATCTCCCCCTAAACTGCAGACGTCCACAAGTTTCTGAAATTCTAATATGGCAGGGCAAATTAAAACGATTGATTTTCTATTTTCATTCTCCTGTATTATTCTGTTACGATAATGATTCCACTAAACAAAATGACTCGCCTTCCCTGCACTGGTTGTTCAACCATCCCAACAAAAATTACTGTAGTGTGATTAAGATGGGTAGGGAAAGCTTACTAGTCGTACATTAGCTGTTCATGGCATCATATCACCACTGCCTACAATGTTCTACAGTGAGAGTGTCAACAGTCCCCCGCCATCTGACTGGATTGCTTCCAGCAGCAGGTACTAATGTCCAAACCCAGCATCACCTGGCCCAATAGCTCATTATGCCTCCATGGCCTGAGGACAAAGCAGCTTAACATTCTGAAAGATCTAGATTGCCAACTTTGAATTAATTGAGATTTAGGCAAATATTGATGAGATTCTTTCTTCACATCCATTAGGGGGAGAGTGGAAGAAGTGGTCTGGTCACCACTAAGTGGTGAAGTTGTTCCCAAGATGACAGGGCAGCATCATACTGCATGTCCACCTGGAAGAAACAAACAGCACTATTTTGATAAAGTGGAAGAAATCTAAACTTGATGCAGATCTGTCTTCTTATCGTAAGCTCCATAACATTTTTTCATCATTACTCAACCCTCTAATTCCTCCTGCTCCGTCCTCCCTGACCACCAAAGACTTTGTCAATTTCTTTCATGAGAAGAAATCTGCCGGACATTCTCTCCCTCCCCAAGTACTATGCTACACATCAAGGATTTCCCTTCCCTTTCCCTGGTGCAATTTTCCAATCAAACGGCAGATGAGATCCTGGAAGTCATCTTGTCATCCAATCCTACCACCTGCCTACTGGATCCAATCCCTTCTACAATGCTCCAGACAATCTCGCATGACCTTTTCCCCTTCATCACCACTGTCATTAATACCTCCATAACATCTGGTCATGTACAAATAGCATTCAAAAAAGCCAGGGTCATTCCTATCTTCAAGAAACCCACTCTAAACCCCTCATACATCAGCAACTACCGACCGGTATCACTCTCTTTTCTCTCAAAAATTCTTGAACACACAGTCTACAATCACCTGTCTCGCTATCTCTCTCAGAACAACCTCAGAAGCTACATGCTGCTAGGTTGGCCAAACTGACATCTGTCCTTATTCTTCTTGACCTTTCAGCAGTATTTGACACGGTCAACCACAAGACTCTCCTGTCCAGTCTTGGAATTTGTGGCTCAGCATGGCCATGGCTTGCCTCCTACCTAGAAGACCAGTCATGGAAGGAATCCACATCTTCCCCACGAAGACACTCCAAGGGCTTGGTTCTTGGTCCTCTCTTGTTCTCTCTCTATACTAGATCTCTTGGTGAGGTCATATCCTCACATGGGTTCTCATACCTCTGCTATGCAGATGATACTCAACGTATCCTCTCCTTCCCTCAGGCATTCAAGTATCCACTAGGATCTCTGCATGTCTGCCAGACATCTCATCTTGGATGATGGCTCATCAACTAAAACTCAACCCTAGCAAAACTGAATTGCTTTTAATCCCAGCTGATTCATCCCCATACCAGAATCTTGTGATCTCTCTGGACAACTAGGCTCTTCTCCTGTCCAAACAGCTGAGTCATTGGATGTCTTCAAATGATGACTACCGACCTGCCTCTTTCAGAAGTACTTGGATTAGCACTTCTGGTATTATATTCTTAAAAAAAATTTCTCCAATAGAGTCTTAGACATATAGTATTCTTAGCCTGGGTTTTATTGAACCAGTATCAGACAATATTCACTAATGAAGTCTTTAAGTACTTATGTAAGTCGCTCTGGCTAAGGGCATCTGCCAAATGTTATAAATGAAAATATACTATGCAAGTCATTTCATTGGAGATGAGGAATCCTAGGGCCAGTAAATTACAGTACATATTGGAGATATCACCTTCAAATATTCAAATTTCCGGCTTAGACCAGGATGCCACTGAATTGTCCTTAATCTTGTTCATTGGTTTGAGTTATGGAGCCTTGTAAAATAAACATTTTTGTAAATAATGTGATATATTGATATATTCACTTTTAGTGGCTATTCCTTTTCTGTTTTTCTGTGTACGGGGCAGTATAATGAACCTTTGAGGAAAAGTTTGTCCTGTCCCTTTGTATCTTTGGGTTGTATGTGAGCAAAATAAAACACTGTGCTTGTTTTTAAGCTTGACACAAGCCATTTTCTCTACATTCACCTTAATGAATGAGTAGAAAAATGAGTGTTTATACATGTATGCTCACCTGGTCATGCTGCCATTTTATCTATCCAAGGTTTTACCAATTTTTGGGTATTGGATGTTATTACTATGTGCCATATATACATAATTCTGTAAGTTGTTTTAAATGTCATCATCAGTGATATCTAGAAATTCTGCTTAAGTCTTAAGTCAGTCTCCACAGCAAAATACCGATACATGAAGATTCAATGCTAATCTGAGTAGCAGAAACGCATATACTATGAAACTATTTGGTAAATATTCTTTTTGAGTAACAGCACAGAGATACTATGCTGCATTAATCAAATCTTAGAATACAGGTCATGTCTGGTTAATTGAATACCAAATTTACAAAATGGCCACCCTTGCATTAATGAAAAGATGAAATAGCTAAATGGCCACCCTTGCATTAATGAAAAGACAAAATAGCTATTCCTCTCAACATATATTATCCTCTCATCCTTCTATCATAATCAATGCATGGTAACTGAAACATTTTTCTGGCTTGTATTCCTGTGTTTGTTTTGCATTTGGAGTCCTTGACTCTACTATAGATCCAGGTAACTGTCGCATACATTTTAATCCCTTTATGTGAACGAATGCCTTGCAAGTCTAGTCTGTTTATAATTTATTTGTACTGCTCTAAATAAGGGGGTGGTATTTGAGTTAAATTTCAGATTACTTACAGGTAGCTGATCTTTCTCATGTACCACATGCTTTCTACCCCCAGTTCATGAAAATTAACTGCTTCTGACAATTTGTGGAGCTCCATGTGCAAACAGTCGCTAATCGGTTTGCGGTTCTTGTTCAGCTTTACTACTGTCCTTAAGTCAGGTCTACATGAGCGGGAGGAAATACAAAACTGTGTAATCTAAATAAGCACAGTCATTCATTTGGGTTGCAAAAAGCAGTAAATCCAGGAGGTGATTACACACAGATCCCCCCCCCCCCAACCATGCAATCTGAGTACTGAAAATCCCCATAATGTCATAGTACTCCAAGGAGAAAGCCATTATCTCAATAAGGAACTCCAATATTATGCTGGCATATCTCACTAACTGGCCTGTAATCCTCTTAATCTCTTCAATCTGTACCCTCTTCAGCACTATAGCTCACGGTGACACTGTGATATCTGCAGCATCTTCATTATGAAGCTGTTACCCTCCCTGCCTTTGTTTCTGATATCTTCATTCAGTACAATGCATTCACATGCTGCTTCTGAAGAATGCCTGTTTAGGTTGGTTTTCATTTCCAAGGTGATATCCTGATTTGACTAGATGTTAGTAACATAATTTGTCTCAAAATATCAATTAATTATGTAATCTATATAGTATAGTTTCATGTCTCCTTGAAGATTAATTAATGGACATGATAAGAAGAGGATAGCAAAATTCAGTCTATAAGTCACTGCTGTCTCTCAAACCAACTTGCAGATCACCTGCCTCGTGATCCTTAATCATTAATTGTCAAATTGATAGTGATACATGAAATGAGGTTCTTTGCATTTTCATACACCCATCTTGCCACTGTCTATCCTGGACTGGGTCATAGGCATCGGGCAGCGGTAGGCAGGGTAGAAGCAGACTCTATATGGTATACCAGGGCATGCATATGCATGACAGTGTCTGTGGAAACCTGCAGAACTCAGTGAGAACATGCAGACAGCCACACACACAGAGTAGGGTCACCAAGCCGTCCTTATCCCCCTTCTGCTAGCCATATTAACATCCATTCCTTTCACAGGTGTCGTTGCCATTTCCTGAATTTATTTTGATTACACTTATTTTTGGCAACACATTTTATTGCAACTAGCATGAAAACACAAAAGGTTTCATGCCATGGACTTTTCTCTCCAGGGTGAGACTTACAGAAGCAGGTAGTGATAAGCTCTTTTTTGAACTGCAGTGGTTCGTCTTGACCATGTCAACATGCCTAAATGCATTGAGTTGCCACCATGTGATTGGCTGATC
>JAODKM010000604.1:0-10456 GCA_026780845.1 Petrocephalus sullivani
GCTCACCAAAATTGGACAATAGAAGATTGGAAAAATGTTGCCTGGTCTGATGAGTCTCGATTTCTGCTGCGACATTCAGATAGTAGGGTCAGAATTTGGCGTCAACAATATGAAAGCATGGATCCATCCTAACGGGAGATTCGCATCATGGATGTGCAGCCGACAAATCTGCAGCAACTGCGTGATGCCATTGTATCAATATGGACCAATATCTCTGAGGAATGTTTCCAGTATCTTGTTGAATCCATGCCACGAAGGACTAAGGCAGTTCTGAAGGCAAAAGTGGGTCCAACTCTACTAGCAAGGTTTACCTAATTAAGTGGCCGGTGAGTGTAGGTCCTTATGATTTTGTACATTTTTCATGGCGAACACCTCAAACATTGGATGGAGTCAAATCATTTTATATTATGATATGAAATATATAATACAATGAACAGCAATTAGAGAATGCAGCTGTAACTAATAATGATTGTAGGTACTTAGCATTAAACTCTATGGATCAGGTGACAGTCAGATTGTGAAAGGTAACAAATGTCTCTTTAACCCAGTCATAACACCAAAATTAAATGGATTTATCAATGAAGGTTTAGCACGGCCCATTAATGCAGTGCTTCTCAGTGTAAAGGAAGGCAGGACATGCTTTAAATAATGTCATATAACTGGTCTTAGCTGTTTTGTTTAGTATTTGATAGTTGGCATCTATTGGTATGTGTGGCACAGTGGGCGAAGCCCCCATACCTGTGATTGGGTGGCCACTGGGCCTCATCGTGTCTGTGGGCCCTTGACTCCCAGAGGGCAGGAAGCGGTGGCTGCCCTTCATAGTCAAGCTTGCTCTGATGGTGGCAGGATTGGGGGAGGGGAAAAGATTTCCCCACAGGGATCAACAAAAGAGAATATATTATTACAGCCAATTTTCATGTGCATCTTATTTTGCACGTGCCATTTTAAAACCTAACAAAAAGCATAATAAATATATTAAATGTAAACATTTATGTGAATGATGCCTTATTTAAATAGCTGCTTAGCACAGGAGGATGTAGACATTTTAAACTTTGCAGAATTTAAGCAGAACACAACACATATATTCCATGTGCCAATATCCACGTGATCTTGACTTGCCTTTTACGTATAATTAACCTGACTTTTTCACATGCCGTTTTCCACATGTTGGTGCCCACTCCGTATGTATTTTTTCATTCATATTGTTCATTACCACTACATTAGTGATAGTTTATGTAAACGATGATCGCATATTGGACCTGAAAATGGAGGTGCAATGATAAATCTCATACTGGTGCTAAAATGTTCACTGCTAAAGTGCTTAATGTTGTATTTGGCTACACTAGAACATACCGTCTCCCCTTCTTTTCCTGCATTTCCATTTAACAATCGCTGCTATAAATTGTGACTGAAAAAGCATTAAAATGGTAATTGTGTATTGCCATGAATTAAAGATCTTAATTCCTTTGGTTGTGATGGATTGCCATTCCATCCAGGGTGAATTCTGCACAGCACTTTCTGGGAGAGGCTCTCATGCTCACTGATACCCTACACTCAATAGACATTTATGCAAACAGATAGATGAATAATTTTGTGCAAAAAAAAAAGAATCATTAACAGTCATTCAACATTCAAGACAAATGATTAGTACTTAGTCAGATAGTGAAATCTAGTTTGCAGGGTAAATGACTTGTTAAAATGGTCTGATTAACTGGACTGTCAGATAAAATGATATTATTCTTAAAAAGTGCACTCAAAGGGCAGTTTCCGAGGGGTAGCATGGTGCTGCAGTGGTTAGCGCTGCTGCCTCACATCTATGGGACAATCTCTTGGAAGTCTCTAGCCAGGTTCCATGTGTGCGGAGTTTGCATGTTCTCCCCGTGTCGTCATGATGTTTCCTCTGGGTGCTGCAGATTCCCCCCATGGTCCCAAAGCATGCCGAGGCTGACTGGAGTTCCTAAATTGCTCACAGGTGCATGATTGGTATGTGAGTATGCCCTGCAATGGACTGACCTCCCCATTCAGGGTCGTTTCCCACCTCGTGCCTGTAGCTTCTGGGATAGGCTTTGGAATCCCCCCATGACCTGGAAGGATAAACAGTTTCAGAAAATGGATGGATAGGTAGTTTTCTACCAGCAAGTGATGAGAACTCAAGGATTCACATTATGATCTGAATCAGCCGACCAGGTGCCAGTACTCCCCTTGTTATTCAGTACAAGGTGCCGGTACTCCCCATGTTATTCAATACCAGGTGCCGGTACTCCCCTTGTTATTCAGTACAAGGTGCCGGTACTCCCCTTGTTATTCAATACCAGGTGTCGGTATTCCCCTTGTTATTCAGTACGAGGTGCCGGTACTCCCCTTGTTATTCAATACCAGGTGTCGGTATTCCCCTTGTTTTTCAGTACGAGGTGCCGGTACTCCCCTTGTTATTCAATACCAGGTGTCGGTATTCCCCTTGTTATTCAATACCAGGTGCCAGTACTCCCTTTGTTATTCAGTACAAGGTGCCGGTACTCCCCATGGTATTCAGTAACAGGTGCCGGTACTCCCCATGTTATTCAGAAACAGGTGCCGGTACTCCCGTTATTATTCAGTAACAGGTGCCGGTACTCCCCTTGATATTCAGTAACAGGTGCTGGTACTCCCCTTATTATTCGGTACCAGGTGCCGGTACTTCCTAAGTTATTCAGTAACAGATGCCGGTACTCCCCATGTTATTCAGTAAAAGGTGCCGGTACTCTCCTTGGTATTCAGTAATAGGTGCCGGTAGTCCCCATGTTATTCAGTAACAGGTGCCATTACTCCCCATGTTATTCAGTACAAGGTGCCGGTATTCCCCTTGTTATTCAGTACAAGGTGCCGGTACTCCCCTTGTTATTCAGTACCAGGTGCCGGTACTCCCTTTGTTATTCAGTACAAGGTGCCGGTACTCCCCTTGGTATTCAGTAACAGGTGCCGGTACTCCCCTTATTATTCGGTACCAGGTGCCGGTACTCCCCTTATTATTCAGTAACAGGTGCCGGTACTCCCCATGTTATTCAGCAACAGGTGCCGGTACTCACCTTATTATTCAGTAACAGGTGCCGGTACTCCCCATGTTATTCAGTAACAGGTGCCGGTACTCCCCATGTTATTCAGTACAAGGTGCCGGTACTCCCCTTGGTATTCAGTAACAGGTGCCGGTAGTCCCCTTATTATTCGGTACCAGGTGCCGGTACTCCCTAAGTTATTCAGTAACAGGTGCCGGTACTCCCCTTATTATTCGGTACCAGGTGCCGGTACTCCCCTTGGTATTCAGTAACAGGCGCCGGTACTCCCCTTGGTATTCAGTACTAGGTGGCTGTACTCCCCTTGGTATGCGGTAACAGGTGCTGGTACTCCCCTTGGTATTCAGCTCCAGCAGAGGTAGTGGGTACAGGTGAGTACCGACCCACTTCAAGAACTGAATATATTATAAATTTGCATATGATTTTTTTATTTTATAAGCACAGTTTTCTTCTTCAAACGTATTTTAACAGAAGTAGTCCATAGCAGATAATACTCCTCTGACCCTGCAGAATAATAGCACATACTTGTAAACTCCTGTCAGTGATTTACAAATGATTTATTCCCATCCTCCCAGCTAATTGTTTCTTTCATAGATGTAGATAAAAAGAATTCCTTTCCGCAGGATTGTTCGGTGCAGTGAACCATTAGGGCACACAAGAAGACAAAACCACCTGCCATCATTTACTCCTGTCCCTGTCATGTGCCGCTTCTCTGCCACAGGCTCAATTTAAAATTTGGTAAGTCTTTCCCATTCAATCCGTAGTCTTTCCTATTGTTAATTACACAGACCCTGAATGGGAAATGGGGCTTCTCTTATAATAATTAATCTGTCAGCAGACACAGAACAACTCCCAAAATCATTGGACACCAGGAAAAGGTTTAAATGCCATGATTATTTATGGACACAATTAAGTGGGATGCAGTAGCAGCTCTTATCCTTTGTATGGTAGCAAAGCAAAATCTGCAGTCCCAAATGAAAATTACCCATGGAACACCTGAGACCACAGTTACAAACAATCTCTACATTGTGGAGTACGAACTGCACCGTGTTTTTTTTTTTTTCTTTTTGGTCACATGTCTGATGAGGTACTTTAAAGGATGTACCTGGTGGGCTATTGAAGTGCCTTTGCTGTAATGGAGTCTTCTAGCAGTAATCATAGTCTGAAGTCAGAACAGACGGTTGCTTTGAGCATATCCACCTGTTTTACCACCAGCTCTCTTAGCTATAGTGCCTTTGCTAGCAATGATGGATAGAGTACCGGAAAACCATACTTGAGGAAATGTAAAGATACCTTACTCAGAAATTGACTCTGGAAAAAGTCACCGAATCAAAATAAAAAAATTTAAGTCTCTGGTATTAACACAAAGTACTCCCATATCTCAATTCTATTTGTTATGATTCCAGCCTACTTTAGGGTGAGCCACCCTGTATATTTTCCCCACCTGTCCAAAAAAGCCTATCTATGCAGCCCAACTTTGTGTGACTTGTCTTAATATATAATCATGCTTTGTGGCTGTCCTTTCATCTGCTATTATATTGCACTGCTTCAGTTTTGGTGTGATTTGTCTCAAAATGAAACAGGCTTCAGATTCTCAGCCACACATTGTTCCTGCAAAGTTTGAATGCATCAAATACTTTTATAGTTATGGTGTTCATAAGATCAAGTGTCTTTTGCGATTGCCCTTTCCTTCCTTTGTTGCCATCTATTTCTGCTGCTTCAGTTTTGGTGTGATTTGTTTTGAAATTAAATCATATGTAGTTGTAATAAGATCCATAAAATACATGGTCACGATCACGATTCGAGGTCATGTGTCTTCTGTTGCTAGGTGATATTTCTTCAGTTGTGGTGCAGCTTATCTCAAAATTTGATTTCTTTTACATCTTCAAAGATCCAATGTATCTACGAAGTTTGAAAAAGATTAATCAAATACTTTTTGAGTTATCATGCAAACAAGATAAGAGTCTGTGGTGGCAGCGGACTGGTCCCAAAGCCGGGGAATGCATTTACCTGTATTTTTAATATGCCAGTGCAGGCAAAATTAGGTTTCCCAAGTCAAATGTAATGCATAAAGACCTTTGTTCAATAGAAGTATATTTGAGTAGAAAGTACTACATATCTTTATAATAGTAGTTGAGTAGAAATATTGTTAATAGGTAGTCAAAGTACAAAGTTGCAAGAATAATATTTTAGTACAGTAACAAAGTAAAATTCTTTACTTTGTTGCTTGCTGATGGGTGGAGCTGTGTGGGCCTGTTCACTACAAGTGACCTCATTGTTTGAATACTTCAACCAATGCATTATTATGTAGAGTTTTCCGTTTTAAGGAATACTCTTATCCAACATCTTAGGTATTGATCAATTTCTATGGCAGGTGACTGAACAAATTAAATCCCATGGGGATACGAGTGAACAACAAGCGCCATGCACTATGTATAGTGTTTTGTTCAGAAATTTCTTGTGTATCTTCTAAACTAAATATAAGGATCTGTATACATGCTTCTCTGCTATGCCATTTGGACATCTATGGAATGACTAGTCAAAGAATGTATTTTCTAAAGGAAGCTTGAGAGGTTAATTACATAGAAAGCAGTGCAGGCATTCGTGCTTTTATTTCCTTCTGGAGGAAGTGAGAGAGACAGAAAACTAAAGCGATCAACTCATGTCATGGTTACCCGAGCAAGATGTGTGACTCAAGCACTCTCACTGCTGAACCCCTTAGCAAGCCACTTCAATAACAGTGTCGACAAAGACCTGTAAAAATATGAGCCACTTTGCCCGCACAAAATAATTCAGCTGTGAAATGTGTTAAATTAAATGTAACTTATCCTGATTCTTTGGTGACGTAGCGTGCTGTGAATCTTTGGTAGTAGTGAAGCTCACTTCCAAATCATGCCGTCAGTGGGGGTCCTGCAAATCAACATGATGAAGAAATAGATGACTGTAGCTAGTTATTTTCTAACAAATAATGACCATTCTTTCTAAACTTATCAATGTAATCTTCATCACAGACCATCTGCGATGTTAGTTTCTGTATTGCAACGTTGCCAGTGGAACGATGGGACTGCAGATTAAGTATAAATTCACATGTCGCTTTGTATGTGGAGTAACGTGGAGCTGTTTAGGGATGGTGAGCACGTCTTCTGTGTGTTCTGCGGTACCTTCGCATTCAGCATGACTGTGCCTATTGCAGGCAGGGGGGCAGGGGCAGGAACAATGCAGCCCTCAGCCTGACTGATATCTCCATTCATGTCAGCATGTCAGTACCATGAAGACATACTGCACTTTCCATGGGGGCTGCTTAGCTTTGCTCCACATAGAGTTCAGAGAATGATATACAGTATATGTACAGTCCTGATCAGAATTATGAGCACCTCTCAATTGTATGCACAGAATATAGAATATCTTCAGAAATAAATGCAAATGAGCAGTTTTGTATAATCATATATTTAATAAAATGTCCAAAGTTACTGAACAGCAGCAACAACAAAACTGTCATATAGTGAAATAAAAAAATATACATAATGTATTAGGTTATTAGGACCCTTCACTAATATTTGATTGCAGAACCTTTGGCTTCTAAACATTTTTGTAGCCATCAGTAAGCTTCTTGCATCCATCTGCTGGCAGTTTCTGTCACTCTTCCATTGCTATGCATTCAAGCTCTTTTAAGTTTACAGGAGTCCTTTTTTCAATGGCAGATTTAAGCTCTCTGCTGAGGCTTTCGATGAGATTTAAATCAGGACTCATTGCTGGCTAGCTTACAACAGTCCATATTTTCCTTTTAAACCATTCTCTTGTACTGTTGGATGTGTGCTTTGGGTCACTGCCCTGCTAAAAGACTCAGGACTTTGGGCTCAAACTTTATTTTTGCACACTGGCTAATTTCGCTCTATAATGCCATGGTAATCTTTTAACTTAATCATTCCATTGGTACATTCAATGCCTCCAGTACCAGAGGCAGTAGAGCAGCCCCACAACATGTCTTAATGTAGGTAAGGTGCTCTTTTCCTTATGAACTTCAGTCGCCTATAAACAAACAGCCGCACTACATTCCCAAAGAGCTCTACTAGCTCAACCATACAATACACCCGTGTATTTCTTGACTAGTACAGTCATATACATTGTATGGCTAATCAATACTTCATTGGGTTATTTAGCTAATTAAATTAATATTTAATTGAGCAGGTGATGAAATGTATTTAATACGTGGAATAGCTGAGGTGCCAATGAGGAGAGGTTTGGGAACTGAATCTGTGTTCTTTAGCCATCCAGCAAGGTATCAACAAGAACGCAAGAAATTCTTGTTAGTTTTTATTATGTCACGGTTAATTTGCACAAATGTACACTCACTACCCAGATTCATAGCGCAAAACATTTTAGTGCGAACTTACGAAATGTGTATTCACATTTGCCTAACCATCTTTCATTGGAAAGTACTGTTTGACGTGAACTTTCAGTAAAATAAAACAAGTGGTGGTGTATTCTCTATGTATTACGGTACCTTACTGCGCTCTGATATACAGCTACACGTTTGTCACAATACGGTAAGCGGATAGGTTCCGCTCAATTGTCAGATGTGGTAAGTGAACCAAAGTAAAGCCGTATAAACGGGGTTTTCCACAAAAGTGTCAAGCTTTTAACAAATAAAAGAAAAGAAGAAAACATACTCTATCCGTGGGTAAGCGGTGTGTGCGCTTTTCGTTTCTGAGTTTGTGGGCGGGAAGGTTAGTACGGTTTTGCTGAATTAGAAGTGGAGTCTAAACGCTTGTTCACGGACTTCTGTTGTCTTACAGGTTGGGTTTGTCTTTAATCCATATTGTAGTCGGTATTGCACCAGGGCATTGTAACAAATTCTTTTTAAGCGAAGTTAATTGAGAACTGTTGAATGTTATTGCTAATATCGGCAATTATTTATACATTTCCAATATGAAAATGCATGCTAATGAACAGAAACTGGTGGTTGAAACTAAGAATAAACCGTCATGTAGTATATTTCCATAAAATAATTAACCCAGTACTATCGAAATCGTGGCTTAAATGCGAATTAATTTTGCTAAACGCGTCGGTTATGCGGAAAGGTTTCGCTGCGTACGCCGTCGCAGGGTCCATAGGGGAAGGTATTCGGGGTCAGCGGCTGCTCGCGCGCCGTTTGTGCGCGAGCTTGCAGCCCATTACAAAAGGCAGGTCCCCATTTCTGCCTTAGCTTCGTTTTAAAAGAGTAATTAGTAAAAAGCGTAATGGATAACAATACATTGTTTTGGCCTGCCGAAGGATAACCCGATTTCGTACATTTATAATTCGATTCTTTGCACGCTATAAAGACGCAGCTACACACGCCGTAAACGATAAAGTTTTGACTTTTGTTTGATGCAGGCTGTCCTATTTGCATTGTGAAGTGCATCCATGTGTTTTAAAAGGCCATCTCTTTGTGAACACATCCTAGTATGTTGTTCAAACATGCATTAGTAATTTATGGTCCCCAGATGTTACCTTGCCTTTTATTGTGTGCTCCTGGCACTTTACTAAAAGCAGTCTTTTTCTATGCTCTGGGAAGCTTTACAAATATCAAACCTATAAATATAAAACATGACTGTTTAAAATATGCTATTATGCACTAGGGTGACCAGATAATCCATGTCAGGGAAGACACTTTGAACTAGTTCAGGATTTGTAAACTACCATTTCAATTAAAAGGACCTGGATTTCACTTAAGCGCTGCGTGTTGATTGGTCAGTCTCCTATAATCATGCACGCATCAGTAATGTTAAATGCGAAACAGCTGGATGAGTCTTTCAGTCAACGAAACAAACCAATCAAAGCACAAGAAGAACTGAACTATTTAGCCGAGCTCGGCTTTCAGTTTTAGAGTAGTCTGTAAAACCTGAAGTAGCTCAAAGTGTCCTCCCTGACATGGATTTTCTGGTCACCCTATTATGCACTTCTTCAGAGTCACTACAATTTTAACAAATGTGACATCTTTGCCAATTAAGTCTCCACTTAAAGGGACGCTGTGAATTCGAACCTTCTTTGTAAAGAATGCTGTTAATTGTGCAGGAATATTATAGCCTGGGGTTTAGCATTAACAGCTTCTACGAGTAAATGACGCATTTCGGCGTCGTGATCGTAGTTTTCAAATATGTTTTAAAGGGAATTTCTGGAATCTAACGGTATAATGTAACGGAAAAATTCGGGTAGATTTACCGGAAAACGTCCACACAGATCTGGCCGGTGCGGGCGTCTGTTTGCTGGTGCAGAGGTGGGGAAATACGGCCAAATTATTAGGGTGACCAGATAATGCATGTCATCGCGGACACTTTGAGCTACTTCAGATTTTACAGACTACTTTAAACCTGAAAGACTCCTTTGCTTGGCTAATAGTTAATCAATTCTTGTGCTTTGACAGGTTTGTTTCCATGATTGAAAGACTCATCCAGCTGTTTTATGAAATCCAGGTCCTTTTAATTGAAATGGCAGTTTACAAATCCTGTCCTAGCTCAGTGTCTGGGATGACATGGATTATCTAGTCACCCTACATACATATCACTGTATGTTTGGTTAGAATCCCAACCCATGATACAGAGCACGGGGGTTTCCCACCAAATCTGAATGTATGTAAGCAAGGCCAATTTACCATCTAACTGCATAACCAGTCATTTTATGCTTATAAGAACCACTGCTTGTGGCATTATAATAATTTATAGTCATAGCTGCACACTGTTCGGGGTGCTAACTTGTGATGCCGAAATCCTTGATCCGGTTCTTTTCAGTGAATCGGTAGAACCGGTTTTCAGATCTAAAGGAACCAAACTGTTTGTAGATCCACGCTTTGTATAGGTACATGTCTTAGATTATAAAAATCTGAAACAAAATGATAAAGTAACATGTAAAATCACACAGCGACCTTTTCTAAATTTGCTTATATTTTCTTTTGGTAGACTAGCCGTAATCCTTTGTGGTTGTACAGTCTTCATTCCTGAGCCATTGGGCCCTTAACTCCCGATTTCATCCATTGGCACTTTCGGCTGAAACGGTTTATTACGACACTCGAGTAGTTCGGTATTTTGGCGAGTTCGGTCCAAGCGGTTTCTCGGCAGATCTCCCAAGACCCCAAACTTCAAGAGAGACCTGTTCCTAAAAGTGCCGATCTGGGGTGGTAGCCTTTGCTAACAGTGCTCCTTGTATTTATGTTGTAGCCTGTCAGTTGGTTTTTATCCTTCAAATAAAGCATTTTAGACTGTTTGTTTAAGTGATCAATGCACATTTACAAGATTCACAGATGACCTATATTTTAGTAAACATGCAGTTTCAAGAAAAGTAATTGAACAAAGTGCCATAACTTCTGCTAACTGCCCACCCCCAACCCACCCCCCCCCCCCAACCACCCCCCCCAGCCCCACTCCCTA
>JAODKM010000605.1:0-10453 GCA_026780845.1 Petrocephalus sullivani
CTTGTCCTGGATAATAAACGCCCTTTTGAAGGGTTTCACCCCACAGCTGCAAACATGGGTCGTTCCTCCCGCCGCGCTGGTAACAGTAGATATGCATACTTTATTGAAAGGTAATACAATTTGTAAATACAAATTAAGGACACGTTTTTACCCCATAAGACCCTCCCCAATAAGGTACTGTGTCTATATGTTATTAGTGAACTTGCATGTATAGAGTGATCTCCTGCTCTATGATAAGTATGTAATAATAAGTGTGTGCAATAATGCTGTGTGTGTATATATATATATATATATATATATATATAATATAATTTATTTTTTCTTTTTTTGTAAATTGTAATTTATAGTGCTTAAGTTTCTTGTATATTTTTTAGTACACCTTTTTTACTTTTTAACTTATATTATGTTGCTATATTGCTGAGTGACTTGTTCTTCTCTCGTCAGTCACATTTCATTGCAATGTTGTCCCTGTGCTAACTTGCATATGACAAATAAAAGCTGAAACTGAAACTGAAGTATGGTAGTTTCCCATAGTGGTGGTTATGAAAGTAACTGACCAGCTTCCCAACAAATGTTAATGCAGTCATTTCCTTGGTGGTGTGACGTGGCAGCACATTGTTTCCTAAAAACTCTAACACCTCAATGCACAGCTTAATATACTATCAATGTATAATTTCTATATGAAAGTAATTTCAGCAGCTCTGTCCAAACAATGTTTGTTTGGGATGAGTAAAGTTATTTTTTTTTAAAATCTTATTTGAAATTGTCATGATCTGTCTCTCTGTTATGCTCCCATTTGGCCAGCAGACGTCTCTGTAGGCCGTCCTGTTAACTTCCCCAGTCGGTTTCCTTAAAAAGCCACACGTGTTCTATGCCGTGTGATTCCTGATGTGTGACATATTATTCATGACCCGCACCTGTTCATAGTCTGGCCTGTACATTTAAGTGTCTGCCTATGTTAGTTCCTCAGTCGGTTATTGTCAGTCCTTAATTGCAGTGTCCGTAGTTCATGTTTGTATTTTTTAGACTGCTAGTATTCTTAGCCTGGATTCCATTGAACCAGTATCAGAAGGTATTCACTAATGGAGATGTGGAAGTAAAAAATCTCGCTTGCTATTATTTCTCTAAGTTCTGATCAGCACCAAGTTTGAAGCGAATTTACCTGACACAACTTGAGCAAGATAAAATTTCTTTATTAAAGCAGGGCGCGGCCTGGGGTTAACAGCAAAGAGAGTATTCCCGTCTTTAAATAGTGAACCCCTGAACGGAGGAAACAGCTAAATTCTTATATCTTTTGGCAAACCCCCCTAATGGGGAATCTTCTACCCTATTGGTTAAAATGAAAAGCGAGTCACCATCAGTTGCATTTACGCATTTCCATTTAATCTATCCCATTTAATTATTGCACATAAACATATGCCTGTTCTCTACAGTGCCATGTCTCCCGTACAGTACAGAATGCGTTCAGCTTGTCAAATTCACATAAATCTCCGATCGCTAGCAGTGTAGCTCTGAAGTGCTGTACTGTATGTTTGTAAGCTTTCTCCCCAACAAACCCAACAATGTCAACGAAACGTTCTGCACCGTCAAAGGCACCTGCGGTAGTACCCAAAAGGCAAAGGAAGATGCTAAGAAAAGTGTATGAAGTGTGTAGTGAGGGGGTTTGCAGCCTTAAAACATCTATAATAATTGTAAAAAATAAAAGCTGGCTACTTTGCGGATTTCGCCTATTGCGGGTTATTTTTAGGACGTAACTCCTGCGATTAACGAGGAACCTGTATTTGATATTCCTGGCTTCTCTCCCATTATCTTCCCCTGCGACATTCAGCAGCCGATGTAAGGCGCCTTGTTCCCTCAACACGGCAAAGGCGTCTCTGATTATCTTCACGAACAGGCAAACAAGCAGTTTCAGCTTCCAGTTTCAGGGTCAGCACATACACATAAACATACACATCCTTCTTTGCCTAAGGCCTAAGACATTGACAACAATCCCATAATGCACCATTCCCCGGTCCTATTGCAATTTATCTTCCACGGATACTTTTAAGCACTTACAGTATGTAAGTCGCTCTGGCTAAGGGTGTCTGCCAAACGCTGTAAATGTTGTGTAGTATAGTATAGTTGTGTCCCCTTACGCTCTCCCAGTGTTTAGACGGGCCCCTTTTCCTCCTCGCCTTCTGTGTTGACACCTCGTGACACTTTGTTTTCACTCTACAAATAAAACCCTGTTTGTTCTGGTAAGTTCTGCCTAGATGGCCATTCCCTCTCCTCATCTTTACGTGACATATCAAATATCTTAAGCACTTATTAGCATTACATTTATTAAAATGTACTTTTATACATATCCCATTTAGTGGACTAATATAATAAATATTGGGGGATAAACTAATACAGTGCTTTGTAAGCTCTCTGTGGACCATGGCTTTTGCTGTAGGATGCATGTGAGTAAATATCAGGAATATCCTACTAGGACAGCTGAATTTGGGGTTAAGCAGAGTCACTTTAAATGAGGGCAGGTGTGTACCCAAAAAGACAGAATGCTGTAATTAAATCAATTGGTGCTTCAATAGAGTATTGTTTTTTAAATGTGTTTAAATCTTATGCAACCAGCTTTTGTATGTTTTTTTTAATACAACTACATTTATATGCAGTTATTAAATGCAGTATTCTGAGAGCCCCTGCCATTTGTGCAGTGGTATTCGTTATGGAATGACTGGAAGAAAAAAAAACGCAGTCAAGACTTTTCTTACAAAACAAATGATAAAAACAACTCCTGCACCTTCTTTCCATCTATGTTTTTGAAGGGGACTTCATATTTGCTCTGTAGTTCTTTGCATTCAGAAACGGCAAGTACAACAAAGGTTTTCTGGGTGGTGTCAATCTTGATTTTCCAGCTATTTTCCAGTTGCACTGGATTGTAGTTAACTTGGGTGTGGCGCCATTCCCAGCTCTGACTTCTGAGGAAACACAGCATATCACATGCTGGGCCAGGAGCTATACCTGCCTCTCGACAGGCTCTGCCCCTTTACAAACCCAGGCACCTCCCTCTGGGGTCAGGCCTTCATTCAGCAGAGGCAGATGAAGCAACAATTCAACCAGTCAAAACAAGCCAGGGTGCCAGCCATCACCGTCTCAGTCTGGGTCAGTGTCTAAAGGTCCCACTGGGACAATAAAATGCCTCCTTACTGGTTTTGTCCTCTCCAAGTCACGTCAGCTCTAACAGCCACCTACCTCCTCAGTGACGCCACTCATGGCATTCCAGCAGCCTGTGAAAGGTGTCGCCCCTGCCAGGCCTCACACCCCCGAGCCATGCCCTCTGCGTGGCAGGATGGCCCAGTGCCTCCAGTAGCTCCTACACTGGCCCCAGACATTAATTTACCTCAACTGCCTCACCCTCATGTCCCCCCACAACCTGTCCGCACTCTGTGTTAACATTTCATGTGTGACATCCTGCCAGGAAGTTATAATCGATAAAACTGTTCGCTGTGGATCTAAATATACATTAATAATATGTAATTGAACGTTGGCTGCACTATCAATTAATAAAACACACTTTTTAAATAAACATCTGTAAGCGTTTTTTATTGGTGTAGCCGGACTCCTAAGTACAAAGTTGAAACTGGGAAGCCACATGTCACAGGGGGAAGGAGCTTTGCAGTCGGAAGACATTTCGCACGACAGCGCCCCCTGCCGTCTCGGAGCTCCTGGTATTTATGTGGAACTCCGCGCATTTGTGTACGAATCGGCGCGGAATAACGCTGCCAAAAGTCACGTGATCCACAAATGTTTCCCGTCGCTGTGTACTTGTAAGAAATGTGCTGTATCCGTAAACCCAATGACCAATGACAACGATAAACGATTCTGTCTTTATATTTGTGGAAGACGTTCTTTTTATTTTTGGTAGCTGTATTTTTATTTGCGAAGAGCATTGTGCTTTTGTGAGACGTATGTTTTGTATTTGTGCAGCATGATCTGCACGTTTACTTTTTGCGTATCATTTGGCAGGATTCTAACTCCATACAAACGCAATAAAGACACGCACATAGTTTATGTTTGTATTTATTTTGCTTTCTTAATCGACATTTATTTTGTTATTATTCCAGAATGAACACGGCCTCCAGCCTCCTTTTGCTATACGAAAAAGACGTAGCGAAATAAAAGGCTGCGACTCAGTAGGCAGCTGGGGCGTCATCTTTTACCAGACATTTAACTTTCGCTTTCGAAAAAGTTAAATTAAGTGGAAGCGAAACGATTTGAAACTAAACCGGAGCGTAAGGAAACGGTAGACGCCAATAAAGGCATATAAAGCGATCATGGAGAACCAGGTAAGCGGCGCAAACTATATATATATTTACTCGGGGAAAGCGGGCTGTTATTTAATTATCTGCAACTTACCAGATCAAAGCATTAAACCCTCAACTCAAACGCGCTAAAGGTCATGACAAAACGCAGATCTTAAACGTAATATTAAAATATTTTAATTTCCTTTAGATAGATACTTTATTTGTCCCATCTGTATTATACGTTTAAATATCCATTTATGGTGTCAAATGCAGTACGAACTAATCTGTAGATTTACAAACTGTGCAGACAAACTGCTTACACACACAAAAAAACAACGACCGCCATATTTTTTCTTCTAAGACTAATATTAATTGGTTTCACTGCTATATGAATCACTACAAGCCGTGAGCACGTTACCTGCAGATACGTGCTTTGGATGTTTACTGTCGACGCGAAATGTGCGATTTTACAGGGGGACAGGCAGAGCTGGCAGAACCAGGTCGTTGGCCTTGTAAGAGTGCTTATATACATGCTGTATGGTAAGTCTGCTGCAAGAGGCGACGGGGGCTAAACGTGCTGTCTGTTTGAACTGGTACGGCATATATGATACGAAGGAGTGGATTTAGAAACGCAAAGACACACACACACACACACACACACACACACACACACAGTCAATTTATTCCTATCATTATGGGGACACTCCATTCATTCCTATAGGCATAAGCCTGATTCCAACTATGACACCCTTAACCCCTACCCAGCCCTAACCTTAACCATGCAGTAACCAAACAAAATATGAGACTTCTGTCATTTTTAGTTTTTTGATTGCAGACACAGATTTTTATAAAATTGGGATTATTATTGGGACATTGGGTCCCCACACTGTAAGAATTACAAAGCCACACACACACACACACACACACACAGTGTTGCACATGTACAGCAGCAGGCAGAGTACCAAATTTAGCCTGAACTGCGGCCACCAGGTTCCGTTTTCCCCGGTACTGTGCCGTTGATTTTACTTGCTTGGCACAAAAGTTGCTGTAAATGCACAGAAAGGTATCTCAGTAGAATTCTTCTCAGGAATGTATATTTAGAGAAAAAATGTACTGTTTTGCCCTTGAGTAACCACTAGCAGTCTCTAGCATCCCCTCAAGTGTGCATGCCTAAATAAATTGTTGCCACCATACTGCAATAGATTCATGATGTTATGTATTTTACAGCCGTTCTGTTTATGGTGGACTGTCTATTCCCTGGATTTTTCTTCATTTCATGTTTATTGTATAGCATTCTGAATTCCTCCATTTCAGATATGCTGTGTTTCTGAAATTTGAACACTACCATCTTAAATGATTACATTTTTATTTGAAATGATTTATTTTGATTTATGACATTAATGCTTTATTTCTAAACAAAATAACAAACCAAAAAACATCACTGCAGTGTAGCAATTACTACAAAGTACAAGATTATACATTCTAGCATTATCTACCTTATACTGTACATTCTGGCAAGCACAGTTTAGAAGGCACACAAAATAGATTCAGAGAGAAGAGGTTTTGAGTGGATATACATTTGTTTGGTTGTGTTCCATATATTCATTTGTCGCCTGTAGTAACAAAATTAAAAGATAATAATAATAACTAATACTAATTTTATTATTAAAATAAAACAGTATTGTTTACAGCAATTCACTTCTAACCCCACCCAGTAAGTAATACGTGAAGTATTATTATTGAACGAATCAGTGATTCAAAGAACCAGATCTTTTCAGTGAACTGAACGAAATGAATCGAATCAGTAAATAGATTTGGTTTGCACGTCACTACTGGAAAGGAAGGAGCCGACAGAGATGGTTTTCTTGCACTGCCCCCTGGTGGACGTGACCTTAAATTCTCCAGATGTACATAACATACTCACGCAAATATAATCATCACACTCTTTGCATAGCAGCAGAGTCTGCAAGTGTACACGTTATGTATTGTGAAATATATTCCAACGCTAAGGAACATATATTTAAAGAAAAAAGTAGGTCTTGCCATTGAGTGGCCACTAGCAGTCTCTAGCATCCCGTCAAGTGCGAATGCCTAAATAAATTGTTGCCTCCATACTGTAATAGATTCATGATGGTACTTCTTTTACAGCTGCGTTGCATATCTTGGACTGTCTGTTGCCTTGGCTATCTTTCTTCAGTCGCGCATTTCTTATCCGTCCGATCTCCTTGGGCCAACCTTCAGGTAAGCTGCGTTTCTGATTCATGTTCAGTCAAGCAAAAAAAATATATAATGCTCCTGCCTTAATAAGTTAGGTCAAATTCCAGATTTGACTCTATATATATATATATATATATATATATATATATATAATCTTCTGTTTAACTGTAATGAAGTTGCTATTACTCCCTCATATCTGCATATAGGTGCATGAATGACAGGGAGATGAAACCAGTTTCATGTTTGCTTTCTGGTCACCACAATTGTACTTCATACTAAATTCCCCATCTCTCTTCCACAGTGAAGGTCCATGTGCTGGTTGCTGGGGAAACTTTCAATGCTCATCATACCTTCATGGAGAGGCTGAAGCTGCAGATAGAGCTCTGCAGTGCAGAGAGCTGTGACGTCATCCTGCTCTTCTGTCCTGTCGTTTCTCGCATTGGGACAGACATGGAGGCAGCCATGGCCAGAGTCACAGGTGAGACAGGATTCAGTCACTGCTGTGTGTCGTCTGTGCCCTGAGCTGCAGTTGGTAGCCAGTTATTACGTATTTAATCAAAGCTGCCTTTCCTGTGAGAGCAAACACATTAAAAATCCATCTATTTCTGTTAATCCTGAGTTTTTCAGGCAATTTGACCATCTCTCAAAGCTGTATATTTAAGCCTGGCAGGTTTCAGATTTTTGGGGATATTCAATATTTAGTTTTCCCGATCCAATTTACTGCAAATTTTACCGATCCAGGGGCAGGACATGAATGTTCATGACTGGAGGTGTGGGCACATATTGGTACCACTTGGAACATTCTTATACAGTAAATAGTTTTAAAATGTCACCAGACAGTGTGAATCATCTAAATATACAATCCAATGAAAGCATAGCTGTGTTCTTAACCATTTGGAGTTTGTCAGCCACGTTTGAGGTAGTCAGACATGCCTGGACTTTTTGATATATTTCACATATCTAAAAACCATTTATCTCATAATTCTGCATTTGTTTTTATTCTGCAAAAACTCAGCACCAATAATCTGTGAGCATTTTGTATGTCATTCTTTTGTTTTTTGTTTAAATCGACTAAACACACCTTCCACCTTTATTTTCTGAGGTACTGTGAAGGAAAAACATCATAAACAATTCTAGCCAAGACTTTAGAGCTCTGGGCCATATGTACATAGGGATTGGCTACACAGAGGTAAATGAAGCATTTGGAAATATCCTGTGGTTTGATTACTAAAGTGTTAGAACTTTGGAGTGACATTATTTGAGTTTTTTTCCAAAGTCAATGGCCCACACAATGAACACTGAACATTGTCAGCACACCTGTAACAGCTTGCATGCTGTCAATGGTCCCTCAGTCTGGAATGTCATTGTCAGTGCCCCCCCCCCCCCCATCAGATTGGAAAGTCAGTGTGAATTATAAGAAAAGAAGAGACAATAAGAACCTTTATACAGTTTATAACATACAATAGATTAAATACTGATTATATTTTCTGGAATAATGCAAAACAAGAAATGATTAAACAATAAACTGTCAGTCTTGATCAGGACACCATGCTTTAAGACGGTTAACTTCAACTGCCTGAAGGCAAAGGTAGACATCACACGCTCATATATATAATATACGGCTATATACAGCGCCCTCCACAATTATTGGCAAAGATGTGTAAAAAGCCATAAAGTGAATTCATTTTATATTGCAGTAGTATAATTTCACACTGAACAATTTAAAAGAATCTATCTTATTTGACTAGACTTATTTATTTGAAAATAAATTCCACATTAAGAAATGGTTGTTTATAACAAAATCACCAGTGTCACAATTATTGGCACCCCTGCTGTTAATGCTCTGTACAGCCCCCTTTTGCCAGTAGGACAGCACATAATCGTCTCCTATAACATTCCAGAAGGTTGGAGAATGCAAAGATATTTGACCATTCCTCTTTGCACAATCTCTCTAGATCAGGGGTGTCAAACTCAAGTCCCGGAGGGCCAGAGCCCTGCATATTTTTGGGTTTGCCCTCTTTTAAGACACCTGATTCAACTCCTCGCAGCTCCTTCTGCTAATTACCACACAGCTCTTCTGCTCAATCAATTGTGGTGGGACAGAGACAGAACTAAACTACACAGGGCACCGGCCCTCCAGGACTGGACTTTGACACCTGTGCTCTCGATCATCCAGAGTCCTGGGTCCTCTCTTATGCACGCTCCTCTTCAGTTCACCCCACAGGTTTTCCATGGGATTTAGGTCTGGGGACTGAGATGGCCATGGAAGAAGGTTGATTTCGTGTCTGGTGAACCATTTCTGTGTTGATTTAGCCATATATTTTAAATCATTATCCTGCTGAAAGACCCAATGACGAACCATTTTCAGTTTTCTGGTAGAGGCCATCAGATTTTTATTTAAAATGTCCTTGTATTTCAAAGCTTTAATGATGCAATGCACTCTACCAAGGTTCCCATGGCTACTGGAAGAGAAACAGGCCCACAGCATCTCAGATCCTCCACCATACTTAACACTGGGCATGAGGTGCTTCTCCGCATATTCATCCTTTGTTTGCCAGACCCACCTGCAGTGTTTGCTGCCAGAAAGCTCAAGCTTAGTCTCATCTGGCCAAAAGCACATGGTTCCAGTTAAAGATCCAGTAGCGTTACATACATGTTTGTGGCCGTAGGACAGTAAAGGCTTTTTCCTGGCATGCCTACCAAACAACCTCTTGGCATGTAGATAGCATCTAATGATTGTTATGGAGACTTGGTGACCCCAAGATGCCACTCTTTGCTGCAGTTCTCTAGCAGTGAGTTAAATAACCTGAAAATTTGTATTCTTATACTTACGAAAAAGTCTGAAAGGTAGTGAATAACACTACAAGCACCTAGTTACCAACAGTTTGCATATACAGGTTTCTACAGTAGTGATCAAAATTAGAAAACAAGTGACATTTTGTAATTTACAAAGTTGCTGCTTATCTGAATTCACAGTTATCCATGAATTGACAAGATGTATTTTTATCATATTTTCTCAGTGAAAATGCTCTCACATCAGAAAATTAAAAGCTTCTCAGTCAGTTCTAAAATTAGAAGCTTCTCAGTCAGTGTAAGCAAAACCCAGACACATGTGCTTGTTTATGGGATTCAAATTGGGTGTTTTCATTTTTCCTGACTCAATAACGACTGTCGGATTATCATGTCGTTATCGTATGAATATCGCTATTTGCAAACGGGTGGGCGGTCAGCACTGCTTTGTGACTTCGTTAAGAGTCCAACCCCTTCCTTCTTTAGACAATCAATGATCTTTTTTTCCTTCCACAGTCAACAAACCTGTCATCCTGGTCTTCATGCACCACTGTCGCGACCCCAGTCACATGACCAACATCACAGTGCAACCACCCAGTTCCAGCGTAGTTACAGTTGTCCACTGCGCCTTCCATGAATCAACTGGACTGTTAGAATGCCCGGAAAACAAAATGTCCTGCTCCATGGTGCATTCGATGTTAAAAGGGTACAATCGAAGAAACGCACCCTCTACAGAGGAAGCAGGTATTAACACAAATAGAGTCCACCCCTCCTCATACGTCCAATTTTAATCAGTTCTGATTTCATTTAAATTCAAGTGTATTTCTGTTGTAGTAGGTAAGCTCGCTCACTGTAAGGAATCCACTTAATGTACTGTCAGGAAAATTGTTTGCTTGAACAGCAAATAATATAATACAGTGTAGATATGCATACTTTATTGAAAGGTAATACAATTTGTAAATACAAATTAAGGACAGGTTTTTACCCCCTTTTTACCCCATAAGATCCTCCCCAATTAGGTACCATGTCTAGGTGTTATCAGTGAACTTGCATGTATAGAGTGATCTCCTGCTCTATGATAAGCACGGTGGCTTCCCATAGTGGTGGTCATGAAAGTAACTGGCCAGCTTCCCAACAAATGTTAATGCAGTCATTTCCTTAGT
>JAODKM010000606.1:0-10441 GCA_026780845.1 Petrocephalus sullivani
AGTTCTGAAGGCGAAAGGGGGTCAAACACCGTATTAGTATGGTGTTCCTAATAATCCTTTAGGTGAGTATATATATATATATATACATACGCACACACACACGCATATACATACACTATATTGTCAAAAGTATTGGGACACCCCTCCAAATCATTGAATTCAGGTGTTCCAATCATTTCCATGGCCACAGGTGTATACAATCAAGCACCTAGGCATGCAGACTGCTTCTACGAACATTTGTGAAAAAATTAGTCACTCTCAGCAGCTCAGTGACTTTAAGCGTGGTACCGTGATAGGATGCCACCTGTGCAATAAGTCCATTTGTGAAATTTCCTCACTACTAAATATTCCACGGATAACTGTTAGTGGTATCATAACAAAGTAGAAGCAATTGGGAACAACAACAACTCAGGCACAAAGTGGTAGGCCACGTAAAATCAGAGCTGGGATTATGATGTGGGGTTGTTTTTTAGAGGTTGGTCTTGGCCCCTTAGCTCCAGTGAAAGGAACTCTTAATGCTTCAGTATATGAAGCCATTTTGAACTATTTCATGCTCCCAACTTTGTGGGAACAGTTTGGGGATGGCCCCTTCCTGTTCGAACATGACTTGGCCCCAGTGCACAAAGCAAGGTCTATAAAGGCATGGATGAGAGAGTTTGGTGTTGAGGAACTTGACTGGCCTGCATAGAGCCCTGACCTCAATCCAACAGAACACCTTTGGGATGAATTAAAGCAAAGACTACAAGCCAGGCCTTCTCATCCAACATCAGTGCCTGACCTCACAAATATTCTCCTGGAAGAATGGTCAAAAATTCCCATAAGCACACTCCTAAACCTTGTCGAAAGCCTTCCCAGAAAAGTTGAAGCTGTTATAGCTGCAAAGGGCCAACTCCATATTACAGCCTATGTATTAAGAATGGGATGTGATTAAAGTTCATGTGTGTGTAAAGACGGGCGACCCAATACTTTTTGCAATGTAGTGTAAGTATAACTTTCTGGCATACTTCTTTTTTCTCATTTCAATGCTTTATACCTTGAAAGCGCTCTGCAAGTTGTGTTTTTGTAAGGTCTGGTAAGCTGCTTAATGTTTGTACAGCTTGGAGCTATCATATGGCTTCCTGTCTCTCAGGAAAGGGGAGGCTGAAGCCGTAATGCTGTCCATCTTGGGTCTTTCCCTTTTTACAGGTAAGAACAGAGGAGAGGGGGGGCATGGAGGGTTTTCAGCACCCTGCACAGTGTGTAAGTGCAACATGATGCTTTATAAGTATAATATATTCTGGTTTAATACGGTAAGATATGTCAAGATAGAGAATTTCAAATTTGTCACTGTATATGCTAATGGGAGGGTCAGAAAAACGACTACATTTAATGTTGTTTTAACATTTGATCACATTATGTTTTGTTCAGTAAATCTCTGCAGGTGTGACATTTTGTATAAATGATCAATCCCTATGAGATTTCTCCTCTCTTTTTCTGAACAGATGTTTCTCTAATAGTGAGCTCTTCTGCTGTGTCTGGTAAAATACCATAGATTCCTCACATTCTTCACGGATACCTGCTAGAACACATCAGCCCACTGCTTCTGAAGGAAAGCACTGTGAATCCAGCGATATTTTTGGGGATGATGGGGAAAACTGGAGGCTATGATATGTAAAGAAATTAAGCTGAATGACTTTTGGTCTGAATGACTGGCTTGCACAACTGATTAATTTTCAATAGGCTGAAGTTAAAAAAATATATAGTGGCTGACTCTGCGGTGTCTTCAAGAATTAGCTGTCTCTTTAACTAGCCGTTTTAAACAGCCTAAACAGCTGTCTCTCTACCCCGAGCCCTAACCCTAACTAGTGTAACTGACACTTCGAATGCAGTGCTCTGATCTGGACTGGAATCTGGACAAGACATTTAGTTATCCAACCCAAAATCAAAAATTCTGTTAGTGCCATATAAGGGCTGCCGGAGAATGGCATTAAAATTAAACACAATGGTCACACTTTTTTGCGTTTTGGTTATACAAGTGCACCTGTTTAAGGGATGGACCACTTTTTCTGAAGTTGAGAGATGTCTGCTCCAAGAAAAGTTTTCCATTGCGAGTGATGTCATACAAACACGTGAACAATCACTTTTCCAAAATGTACGTGTTGCTTCCAGTTAAATAAAAAAATGACATAGCAATAAATAGGCTAACATAGCAATAAAGTCACCCCACAAAGGTCACGCTTAGCATGTTCACAGAAGCGTCCCAAAAAGAGTCATCTAGGCCTAAACTTGTGATCCTTACGCAACGATCAGTGACGACAAGCAAAGAGGGCTTTATGGGGTCATTTTGTATCATGTGTAGATGATTTCAGCTGAGTGCAAGAGGCACAATGCCCAGCATTGTTTCTGGAGCACTACGTTCAACAGCAGGTGCGTTACGGCTACTCTGTTTGGTGAAGGCTCCACAGTGAATCAATGCAGAGATCTACAAATAGATGCCACAACAAATCTAACAAGTTGCATATGTACAGCTTGTACTGAAGAATGAAAATCCAGTGACTTCCTAATGGGTCCCAGAACAGCATGAAGATCAAATATTTAGCAGTCTCTCTCTGATGACATCACTCAACAGCACAACGTTCAGTGTGGTCACTGAGTGCTGGGTGATGAGTCAGACATATGAGGCATCTTTCATTTTATTTTTCACTGGGCAACCGATTAAACGACATGCTGCTTTTGTGCAAAAACTAAACAGTATTGAACTGATGAGTCTGAGTGTGAAATAAAATGCAGCAACAAACATTATTGGGTCATTTTGAAAATGCTGCCTCTGTTTGCTTTTGTTTTCATTGTTTGCATTTGATGTTAAAGATTCCTAGCAGAAGGATGGGTAAAGGGGATGTACTGATGAGAGGTTATCACTGTTACATTAAATTATTGTTATGTTTTGCAGTGAACTGATGTCCTAAGTGATATATACAGATTATGTTTTTTATGTCTTGGGATAATTTTGCCATCACCGCAATCATAATTTGAGGGGCTAATTAAGAGGAATTTTGGCTAATACATTTACATTTAATACATTTTGTAGCAACTAGTCCACAAACATTCTGAACTGAAAAACGTTTGTTATACAGAAGTTTTATAACAGTGATACGAATATGACATGAATATATCAAATATGGAAATTATTAAAGAGTGTTATATATATATATATATATATATATATATATATATATGCACACACACACAGAAATATTATTATACCCTGTAATAATTTCCAAAGATTAAAATGAAATGATTATTTCTGTAGATCTTAAGAGCTTACAAGGTCCCGTTGAGCACGCAGCCTGTCCAGAAGGCACTGAGATGATGCCAGCCTGTCCAGGGTCACAATAGAAGCAAAACTGAACATTGGTGTCGTCGTTAGTTAAGGCTTTTCACATCCCGGTCTTTTTCGATGACAGAGATTTACGCATAGTTCCGATATTACATATTTTTAAGAAGCGCACATGTAGCGGCAGAAAAGTCGTATTTAATGAAATGCAGAAAGTAGGAGGATGAGCGCTCGAGATGGCGCTGCATAGCCAGCCGCGCGCTCCCGCAGCGGTGCGCGCTCCCGCCGCCGCCGCCGGCCCTCAGTGATTTATCGGCCGAGCCGGAAACGGCAGATAAGAGGAGCGGGGACGCTAACGCCGAGTGGAAGGGGCCCGGTTCGGCGGAGCCGGCTTCGAGAAGAGGCGAGAAGGCGAGCGAGACAAAAGGAAGGCTGCTCCGCGCACGCCGCCGGGACGCACCGCGCCGAGAGCCCTCCTTGCGCGGCGGAGGATCCATTCGGGAAAGTTAAAGGTCCCCCCTGTCAGCGCGGGCGGGCTCGCGCCGTGACGCGGCCGCCCTCAGCGACGCGCGCGCCGGACGGCTCGCTAACTCGGCTCGCGCTCCCGCACCGCGTCCCCCCGAAGGCGAAGGCTGCATCGCACGCCGCTCCGGCGGGACTTTTCCCGATGGTCGTCCGGCCGCCTGCCGCTCGCAGTTCCTCCTCATCCCGGGCGTCAGCTAGCCGCCGTTAGCCCCGGCTGGGCATGAGCGCCGCGGTCAGCGCGCCCGCTCCCCGTCTGCCTCCTTCGCCCGGACTCGGCGCCGCTTTCCCAGGCTTTTCCTTCTAACTCGCTGCCTTCTGGCCGGGTAAAGTGAGCAGAAGCTCCGGACCGTGTCTGTCGCATTGTAATACTTACAAAGAAAACAAAACAAAAACAAACAATCAAATAAATAGCCGCAGCAGGACCTTACCTTTGAAAATATTTAAAGTATTTAGCTGTGCTCGCTAGCTAGCAGGCGAAAGCCGAAAAGTGCCGGAAAATTATCGCTGTTACTTGCCAGGCCTCTGGGATTTTTGCCGTCTGCTCGCTTTTATAGTTTGAAGCTCCTTTTTTAAACTTCATTTTTTTAAAAGGGAAAAACTACTTTTCCTCCCTTGCTTAATTTTATATGGCACATGTTCGTTCTTAAAACTTTTTTTTAATGATTATTGTTCTCGCTGCAAGCTAATTTATTACAAAGGGAGGAAAGCGTGAGTATAGAACTAAGAGAAAGTTAACCCAAAACAAAAGGGGAAAGTGGACTGGACCAGGACACCTCATCTCTGCTGGCAAGGTAACCATAATTCCTTAAATAATAGGTCGTAAGATTTGAATATTTAATGAGCGTGGATGTTTAGGTGTATTATTAAGGGTTTGGGATATTTATGACTCTGAGATGTTTGTAAGCTTTTCCATGGATTTGCTTTATTATCTTATTATTTGTTATTGTTATACGGATAATATTGCCATTAGTACAATTATTAGTGATATTTCCAATACTCTTTGGAAACATCCTACAGCTCTGGATGTTATCAAAATTTTGAAATTATTACTTGAAACCCAGCTGAGTCCTTTTCTGAGGAATAATTCAGTACCTGAGTGCACAGTGTCACCTCTCGTGTGCCATCTGAACAGATACCATATGGCCTAGTATGACAGTGAGGTTGTTCTGTAATCTTTACTCCTCAACATTTTTAGTTTGTCCAGCTGCATAAAGTTTAGCTAAGATTCATCTGGTGACTTATGAATTAGTTTTAGAATTTACACAGTGGAAAGGCATGTTTTTGCAGTGACTAAAAAAAAACTTAATTTTGGGGCAAAAACAAAGCTTGTTTTTGGATGTTTAAAGGGTGGATCATTAAACTTTAACCATTTCTGTTAATATACTGCATGGAACTGATGACTTGGCACTGATAACATGCAACTGGAAAGCACATGTTATACAGAGAAACCACACTTGACTATTACTTCTGCAACTCCTCCAGCATATTGTGTAATATCATTCAAATTTGACATTTCAAATGGACATGAGTTTCTGCTTATTGAGTGAATTCACATTGGTGAGATCATTGACTTTTTAGAAATGTCTTTTTTGGCTATCACAGGGCAATCCCAGGTAGTAGCCTAATGTACAGTGACAGCCTCAACCCACTTTCTCTTGCTAATGTTGAAGACTCATGATAGTTATGTACTGTCTGTCAGATCTCTTTCATGTTGTAAAACAACTTTCCAGTTAAACTTTGTTCTGAAGCTTTACCAGTGTGATCTCATTGAAGGACATAGGGCACTTGGACAGGTGAAATGAGGTTAAGTTTGCAGTCATTATTATTCTGAATTATTATTATTATTATTATTATTTGTTTTTTTTTATTTATTTTCCTGAGCATTTGGGGGGCAGGTGTGTAATGGAGCTATTTCTTAACCTAAAGCTTCAGTTGCTGAAATGTACTTGTCACCATACTAACTAGCTTTGAGTCTGGTTATTAATCTGAATGCAGTAGAAAAGAGTTTGTAGTGGGATACTCGTGTGATTAGAAGAAACCTCAACAGCCACATGTTTCAAACTGCATTTCTTTCAGTTTTTTAGACTTTGCTCTGTTGGTCTGCCATTTGTTGAATTTGGTTGAACTTGCTTTATCTACCTAGATATAACTTCTAGTCAGTCTGTAATTTCTCGTAAATCAATACCATCGTTAGCTGGAATTTTTTCTTAGTAAGAACATTTTCCCACAAAAACAAAATATGATTTTGATTTCTTTAATAATCTGTTGCACTTTCTTTCTTTACAGAAAGTTACATTATTCACACTGTTGACAGTGCTTGGGAATGAGACACTGAAGAGTGGTTTACCTGGAAAAAAATTCTAGTATTTGTTTTTCATTTATGCTACTGGAACTTAGAGTTCCAGCTTTCAGTCAGTTTTTGGAACTGAACTAAGCTTTCAGTCCTAACTAATTGACAAGATTTAGGAAATTTGAATAGGCTATGGGCTGCTAATGCTTGGTTTGGGGAGCCTAATATGTGAAGATGAATGACATGCACTACTTTGTCTAATTGTATTCTCCAGATGGGAAATGTATATGGTCCACTATGGTCCAGTGGACTGGTCCACTGCTGCCTCCACCAATTTTTTAAGAGGATAGTTTAATTGTTAAGAAGAGATTTCAAGAAGTATTTGATGGATCTTTTTGAGTGATAAAAGGGAAGGTTGACTTGGATAAGACGGTCATCTGTGTAAGCCCAATAACTCATTATTACTTTATTTACTGTTTTATCTTTGGATCTTATTACCACTTCACAAAAACCTTTATGGTTGAAAATCTACATCTGATGGGAATAATTGCCCGAAAATTGAAACACCAGTGATGGGTGGGATTGCTCCAATAAATGCCAAAAGGTCGATTTTTGTGTGGATGTCATACTATGTTTGTACCCAAGTAGCCTGGTGTTGTCTAGCAGTGTTTCCATTGACTGGATGCATTTTTTTTCCCCGTTTTGTACACCTTTTAGTTCTTGGTTAACCTAGAGACACCCCGTATAATGTGAATTGGTTGGTATCAAATCTAGAATGTATGGTTTGAAATTTTAATATTAAGCTTTGTTGGAATGTTTTCAAAACTTGTGCATCACCAAAACATTTTTAGTGTATTATAATCCCTATGGCGGGATTATGAAATTTCTTTTGATAGTGTGGCAAAATGGTTGAGAAATAAATTCACAACATTCGCATTTTAATCACCTCTGGTGAATGGATAGCGAGAACCTACATTAAGATGAAGTTTAACAGTGTTGTGCGGGCGCCGGATGAATGGCCTGACCCTGCACTTGGACACTAAGTTTCGCTTTGTATAATATACGTGTCTCTCCAAAAGAGAGCAATTTGCAAAATTTTTATGATTTTGTGAAAGATTAGATATCGCTCAAGTGGCAGGAGTAGTGATTAGGTAGGGGAGAGAGGATGACGGGGGCATCCATTTTTTTTTTTTGTGGTCAGCTTCTTTATCAGTTGTATGCATGCTGATCTTAACTAGTCTAACATTATAATCAATGCTTATTTCAAAGTTGAAATGCTAATAAAGCAACTCGGGCTGCAACTATCGATTTTTATAATTGAGTATTATGTAGATTATTTACGATTAGTCGAGTAATCAGATAAGTATTTTGTTAAAGTGTAAGAATAAATGAAAGATCCAGGTCTTTGAATAAACAAAGTGGTGTTCATGTTGCATAAACCAAAATTTAATTTAACAAATTCAATCACAGCAAAAGATTACTCGGACAAATCTGAATTTTATTGCATATCTTTGCTGTCCACACAACAGTTCAGAAAGTTCAAAAGTCACAGTCAAAATATATTTAAAGATATGGCAATACGCACTGTCCACATTTGTAGTTGGCACAGTAATCTGAACTGTTCAGTAATACAATGCATCATAGGTGGCCAGTCTTATCTGGTGTGCATGCAAGTTTTTGCTACCACTTCCCAATTAGATTAATAATTAGAGGACTCATTGGCCAAAGAGTCCTCACACCTGGGTTTGAACAGCTGATGTAAAGGTTAACTCAAAACCTGGATACACACCCGGCCCTAATTGGGTAAGATTGGCCACCCCTGCAATACATATTACATATTACATACATACATATTACATACATACATATTTTTACCATACCATTGCTATGGACAAAATGACAAGTTTGCTGAATTGGCAGTTTGTAACCTTTCAATGAACACTTATTCGAATTATTCGACTAATCATTTCAGCTAAACACTTTATTAGTGTTTAGCTATCACAAGTTTACCCCTCTGTGCCTATGGAGCATTTTTTTCTGTGCATGTATAGTGAAAAACAATGTAGGTAGTAGTGATATTTGGTCTTAGAAGAAAATAACACTGGGGTCTGTATGACACTACCTGTGGCGCACTGGAGGGGCCACCAACAGTTTTATTTATTAATACTACTTATTATTGTTTTTTTTTGCCCATGAAATTCTTAATTGAAAAATTCCTAAAATGTGTGCACTGTTTAAGTTTATGTGCTCTCATTAGCTATTCCAAGCTCTCCAAATTCTGCTTAAGTTTTGGTTACTTGTGTTCTGGCTTTGTGGGAACATTTTCTTTATGCAAGAAACTGGAGTGAAGTGCGTGAAGCATAAAGATAGGTTTGGCAACTCCAAGAGGCTAAAGTACATGTACTAGTTGTCTATTTGGAGACATTATTGGGTGAGTCCATGTATGACATCTTTTAAGATCTTGTTGTATTGCAGCTGTGCTGTGATACTTAAGTTATGCTTTGCAGTATTGACAGCATTTTCATTTACTTGTAATGTGAAGTGCATGCACACATCAGGCTTATGTACTCTTTTTATTTGGATCCTCGTCTGCTATGCTCAGTCACTTCTGCTATATTGATGAAGACAAATTTCATAACTTTTTCTTCCAAGCTGAACAATCCTGTTTTAATCGTTTAATCGTCATTACAGCTCTACTCAGTTTTGTGTTTCGTGGGCACATTAAATTGATTTAGCACAATGTGCACAAAAAGCCTATTACTGTTATGTAAAGTTGTCACAATTACTTGAATATACTTGATTACTAAAAAGCATTCATTTCAAATTTTCCTTCTTGATTACTCCGCAATATAGCGGAAGGAAGATGGCACATAGATAATGAGAATCTAAATAGACAGGGAAAGCATTGGTTCTGCGGAAGCACTTTGGTATTATATTAAAAAGCAGAACTTGAATATCACTGCAGAGCAACTGCAATTCAAATACCTCTAAAAAGTAAGATTCGGGTATGACTGACTCACCCTGTAATGTGAAATTAGCCATGTGCCACTTAGCCTCTCAATGTAGCCTAGCCTGTCACTGTCATCATGTATGCTTACATTTTCCTTAATTTGCTTTCTACGATTCCTGTATGTCAAAATATGCACTGCTAAAATGGTTAGCCACATAACTTAACCGCCACATCTTGCGTAATTAGGTACATAATAACCATATATTTATTTTTGATACACGTTTGTGTTTTAAGGCTGAATGATATTGGCAAAAGTTTAACATTGCAATATTTAATTTTGCCAAAAAATTACAAATAGAACTTATTTACCAGTAGAATCTGAGAAGTTGGTGGTGTTGCTGTGAGCTGTGCCCACAGACATGAAGCAATGCCGACAATGTATATGAATGTATTCTACACCCATGTAAAGCGCCCTGGGACAACCCTGTTGTGAAGGGCGCTATATAAAAATAAACTGAATTGAATTGAAATCATCATTAAAATTGCAGAGCTAGCAAAGCTTCCGTTTCCAGTGATGGACTTAAAATATTTCAGTGCAGCAGATACTCTGATTTCTGTTTGTAAGCATGTTTAAAATTTATCAGAAAAATGGATTGTACAGAGACCAACTCCTACTAGACTGCAAAGTTCTGTGTGTAGTTCTGTGTTTAAAGGCGCTATTAAACAGTGGTGTCTGAAATATACATCCTTTGTTTATCCTGCATTCATTTGGGCAGGTGGTGTAGTGGTTAGGCCCGTGTAATCGAAAGATTGCCGTTTTGAGTCCACGACCTGCAAATATCGCTGAGGTACCCTGAGCAAGGCACTGTCCCCAAGCACTGCTCCCCGGGTGCTCACGTAGCTGTCCCCTGCTGTGCCACGATGTCACATGGGTTACATGCAGAGGACACATTTTGCTGTTGCGTGCTGTGGTGCGTCAACAATGAAGATTAATCACCTAATTGGTGAATGGTTTTTTTAAGTATGAATTATAACAAGCTTGAGTCTTAAGTTTTAATCACGATTAATTTGTGTGTGTGTGTATGTATGTATGTATGTATGTATTTCTTCTATTGACAACTGTAATTAATATTATAATGTTAGAGCTGTAACTAACGATTTTGAAAATCAGTCAATCCCCCCCCCAAATTAATCGATTAGTTGGTTGTTTTAAAATGGACAAAGAAAAAGATGCATAAAAGATGTATGGCTATAATGATTCTTATTACTCTGTGAAAGGTGTCTTGTGGCGCTTTTCCACTGCATAGTACGGCATGACACGGTTCAGTTCAGCTCACTTTTGGGGGGTTTTCCACTGGGAACA
>JAODKM010000607.1:0-10432 GCA_026780845.1 Petrocephalus sullivani
AATGCATTTAAAAAAAACATTGAATCAATGTACTTATGCTATCTGGGGTATCGCTGGGGAGACGGTTCTAAATGACTCGCTTGCAAAAAATGAACAAAGTTCTTCAATATATTATTTTTAAGAGAATCCATGAAAGTACTAACTAGCTATCGAGTCTATCATACAAGTAGAAACACAGGGAAGTCTGATACACACACGGTAGGGGATTTATACAAAGCTGAGGACACGGGAGGATCAGACAGCTAGGGTTCACATGAAACACGGACAACATATGTGCCACAATGGGGAAATACAACTATTAATAACAACAACAGCACAAAAAGGGGCTTTGTACACATCGCCCGAGAGCATGCTGGGATATGCTGATCCCTGCTGGCACTGCATTATATCAGAATTGAAGGGGTACATGTCCCCTGACCCTCAATGTCCCCGCTGGGCACTGCTATGCTATTACGTTAATAATTATACCGTAGTACTTTTCCTGAGGGACTGACCGGCCAGTAGGGCTGGGCAATTGATCAAACTTATAATTTCGTTTGGCAATGATGCTGCCGTTTTGTCTTATGTTATCAATCCAGCGCAGCCCTTTCCAGTCCCTCTCTGTGTGTTTTTCGGTGGAATTACAGGGTTCCACTGTTATGTTATGTTTCTAATTACAGAAATCCACCGTTAGAAAGACAAGTTTTTTAAGTTCAAGAATGTCATAATATTTCCAAAGTCAATGAGTAACTGTGTTAAACAATCCTGATCCCAATATTGCGCAACATTATTTTGATTGCATTAATCGAGAAGCCTGGGGCAATATAACCTGTTTAAAATTAAAACTCTAGGTACGCAAAACACGGAAGTGATCCTGCTTCACAATACAGCCCTTTGACCTGAGTCCAAAACCACACCCCCTGCAGCCGAGAAGCAGGAAGCTCCTGCCGCTCTCACTCACAAGTGACTGCGAGAGAAAACGAAACTAAATCCATCAGAGTCCGTGGTAAAATGGCAGAAGCCAGTGTGGCAGTCGACGAGGACCAGTTCAACTGTCCGATCTGTCTGGATCTACTGAAAGGTCCAGTGACCATTAATTGTGGACATAGTTATTGTATGAAATGCATTAAGAACTACTGGGATAGGGTGGCTCATGCTGGAGTTTACAGCTGCCCCCAGTGCAGACAGACCTTCACACCCAGACCTGTTCTGGGCAGAAACACCATGCTGGCTGAAGTGGTGGAGAAACTGCAGAAGACTGGACTACAAGCAGCTACTGCTGACCATTATGCTGGACCTGGAGATGTGGAGTGTGACGTCTGTACTGGGAGAAAACGCAAAGCTGTCAAGTCCTGCCTGGTGTGTCTGGCCTCTTACTGCGACACTCACCTCCAGCTTCACAATGAACTCAATCCAGGAAAAAAACACAATCTGATGAATGCCACTGGACATCTGCAGGACAAGGTCTGTTCCCACCATGAAAAACTCCTGGAGGTCTACTGCCGTACCGACCAGCAGTGTATCTGTCTGCTGTGTGTGATTGATGAACACAGAGGCCATGATACAGTCCCAGCTGGTGAAGGATGGGCAGAGGTACAGGTAAGGCGAGAAACTCACTTACATAAAGGACTGAAGAATTTTAACGAAGTTAGCATGTGAGTACTGTACGTCTGCTGTGAAGGTACAGATCAAGTCTGCTTAGGTAAAGTGAAATAACTCTTAGCAGCTTCTCTCCCGTCTGAGGCTGTGTTCCCAGTGAGGATAAACTGTGCCGAGGCTTTGGCACCAAATGTGTAAAGTTCTGCCCAGATGTGCACTGGAGGTTCTTCCCCTCACTTCTTCCAGGTGTCTTTAATAAGTCAGTTTATTGTCATTTAACATGATCTAACCTATGAGTTAAAGAACAAGATTTCAGCTAATGAAACAAGCTTGTTTCCATCTGTAGAAACAAATGGATGAAGCACAGAAGGAATTTCAGCAGAGAATCCAGAGGGGGGAGAAGGAGCTGCAGGAGCTGAGAGAGGCCTTGGTCTCAATCAGAGTGAGTAAGAAGCAGATGAGAAAATGGCAGCTGCCTACTGGAGGAGACATTTCAGGGCTCAGCCTGAACCCTCCCTCTCTCAGTCGAAGAGGATCTCAGTGTTTGGTCACCATCCAGTCTGATCTGGGCTCACAGTGAGAGCTGAATATACATTTGTCCTTTGCATGTGTCTTTGACAGAGCTCTGCTCAGACGGTAGTGGAGGACAGCGAGAGGATCTTCACTGAGATGATCCGCTCCATTGAGAGAAGACGCTCTGAGGTGACAGAGCTGATCAGAGATCAGGAGAAGGCTGCAGTGAGTCAGACTGAAGGAGACATGGAGAGACTGGAGCAGGAGATTGAGGAACTAAAGAGGAGACACTCTGAGCTGGAGCAGCTTTCACACACAGAGGATCACATACATTTCCTCCAGGTAACATAATGTACTGTAACTGACTCTGTGGCCAGTTAGCAAAGCAGCGGCTACAAGGATTTGTAACATGACATCGCTTGTTGTTCCCTGTTTTATATTTAGTGCTTCTGTCTCCCCCAGCAGCATATTAATTCTGTGCATCGAGGTTCTCACACCAGCTGCTCAGTTTACTTACCGAATACGTGTTGATCTCGATGATCTTCACTTAGCGGACAAAACTGGCAGTTCCCCTGCCTGTGCCCCGTGCTTCCTGAGACAAGCCCCAAGCTGCCAGGCGCTGGATACATGGTTTTGAATGAGAGGACAGCATACATCTCTGTACCCAAAGGGTTTCATTCGCAGTGGCCCCTTTATGGTCCGCTAAAAGAAGGACGCATTTCTAGGCTGCATTTGAAAGCGCCTTTGAAATGGGACAGCCTTGTCTCACCACTGTGATGCATTGCATTGCATGCAGCCAGTCTTTAGATGCAGCCATAGACGGCTGTAGAC
Source organism: Petrocephalus sullivani (assembly GCA_026780845.1). Taxonomy (NCBI): domain Eukaryota; kingdom Metazoa; phylum Chordata; class Actinopteri; order Osteoglossiformes; family Mormyridae; genus Petrocephalus; species Petrocephalus sullivani. Next base: position 2,923 of record JAODKM010000607.1, read on the forward strand.
CCTGAAATGGGACACTGCCACAGATTGTTATGTTATGACAATCTGACACATGTGGTTTTGGACACATATCTACCTAAGTCAGCCTGTCTGTCATGATAACTCTTTGTCCACAGAGATGCCACTTACACGGAGCCCCTTTTAGACCTGGAGACTCACCCATCCCTGATGTCTACTCACGCAGTGATTTTGGCAGTTTGAAAAATTCTGTTTCTGATCTGAAAGACAAGATAATTAAGCTCCTTCATGAAGAATTAATTGTGAAATCAGGTTTGTGGGAAAAAAAAACTAATTTAATTTGAATTTGAATTTGAATTTGAATTCATGTAAAATATGTTGAATGTTTTATACACATTTTATTTATTGCCGTATCAGAAGTACTGCAGCAGAAACTATGTTTGTTGCATTCAGCAACCAGGCATCAGTTCATGTTCATTTTATCTCCACAGAAACTGGAGTTAGTATCATGGAGCCCAGGACCAGAGTGGACTTTTTACAGCGTGAGTCCTTCACAAACACACAAATGAAAACATGTCAAAACATTACAATGGTAATAAGCCTATTAACTCACGTAAACACAGTTGTGGTGGGAGAAAGCTGCCACCATCAAATTATAATGTCTGATACTATTTTTATAAAAATGAGTATTGAAAAGGTTTCCAGATGGGGAAGCACAACTAGGACTTAGACTAAATGAACAAAAACCAAACAAACACAAACTCAGTGTCTAGCAGTGACCACTCTACTACAAAGCAGATTACAGTACTAAGCATTTAGGTAAAGGTGACAGATAAACTGTCATCACAGCTATTAATGTTATTTATTTTAGAGTTGCTGCTTCAGACATGACGGATGAACTCTAGAAAACTTTACACACATAATAGCTTACGGCTTAAACATGTATACATTTGTATACATACTTGTATACATTTAACACATCGCTATATTTATTAATGTAAATCCATGTTGCGTTTTTACCGTAGATTGTATATTATTGTTTATTTATCACTCAGTGTATTGTTCATAGTGTCATTTATATGTTGTTATGTATATACTTGTGTTTGTACTTGAGAGAAACCATCGACCGGAACCAAATTCCTTGTAAGTGTTCGCTCTTTTACTTGGCCAATAAACACGATTCTGATTCTGATTCTGATATATATTTCAAGTATGATCCTGAATAAATGCTGTAATAAATACTTGTTTAGTCCTGTTCATGCGCAATTATGGACGGCTGTTTTGTTTCGGTTGTGACAGCAGAGAGGGTGGTGCATCGGTCAGGGTACGGAAATGAGGACGAGGAGCCGTGATACCTTCACTGAACTGTATTGGGTTCCAGCAGTGATCATGCAGTTTTACACCCAGTATTGTTATCAGTCTGGAAATACAACACATCACCATTAGGCACTGGCACAGTGACAGCATCAGGACATAGCATGAAATATGAACAAGTTATCCATAGATGGTACTAAATATCGGCCACCAAAGTTATTCAGACATAGGTACATGCACCGGTATTACAATATATATTTGTAACCAGACAGTAGTTTAGGGTTAGGTCCAAATAATATTACCCTTCAGGGAAATAAATGAGATGTAAATGAAATAAACATTTGATTACTTAACCCGGTTACATAAAGGACAATGGCGACACCTTGTGGTGAAACTACGGTACTACGTGATGGTATCCGCATTCAGACGCCGTTAACAAAACTATTCTCAGCCGCATGAAAGATTCCTCTGCTTAACTTTAACATATGGAATGGTATGGACATACTAACGTAACACAGTGTGCGCACTGTGATGTTATTTGCCATAGCTCTGTCATGCTGGATATGCATGGAAATGGGACTCACATGATATGAAATAATAACAAACAACAGGCACTTACTTTTCCTCATTAAATACTGGAAATGTTATGGACTGGATCAGTCAGAGAAAGGCGACGTGGGAAGCGGGAATAATAACAGCCGGATAGGCAAAGCCAAACTGCAATGTGGCGCGTGCCGAGCGCTAGCAGCCGATCTTTTGTGCACAAAATGGCACAAAAGTTTGCAGCGTACATGCGTCATCTGTTATGGCCAGAGCACATGCACATTAAGCGGACGGGCACCCAGAAATGTCTAAGCCTTTTATACATGTTCACTTTATTGACATCTTCTTGTTCTCCATCAGACTCCTGTAACCTCACACTGGACCCCAATACAGTGAACAGAAACCTCCATCTCTCAGAGAGGAACAGAGTGATGACATGGAAGAGAGAGAGACAGCCATTCCCTGATCACCGGGAGAGGTTTAACTTGCACCCCCAAGTGCTGTGTACAAAGGGACTAACTGGGCGCTGGTACTGGGAGGCTGAGTTCAATGGGGCTGGGGTTGGTATAGCTGTCACATATAAAGGGGTCAGCAGGAAAGGAGTGGGTAATGACAGTGGACTTGGAAACAATGACAAGTCCTGGTGTTTGTACTGCTCTCCCTTGAGTTACCATTTCATGCACAATAATGAAATATATGACATATCTGGCCCCTGCTCCTCCAGGATAGGGGTGTACCTGGATCACAGGGCAGGAACTCTGTCCTTCTACAGCGTCTCTGACACAATGACTCTCCTTCACAGGGTCCAGACCACGTTCACTGAGCCCCTCTATCCTGGGTTTTATTGTTACAGCAGAGGAAGTACCATTAAACTCTGCCTTTAAGGAGAGACGTACAAGGGCATGTTGGCTGTCTTTGCTATAAATCTGCATATTCAAGTGTTTAAACAATTGTTGAATGTGTTTTAAAGAAGAATGCTGTGTGTTGTAATTTACTGTGCTATGCAAAATCCTTTGGCAGACAAAGCACATTATGTTTAAATGATGTTCTTGTGGGTATAAAACTGATTTTATGTCCGTTGAGTTATGTCAGTTTAATCATTTAAAAACCTCTCCTTAAGTCTCCACAGTATTTGCAGTTACTATCCAATATATCCGTGTATTTGTTAAACTCACCCAACAGCACATCTTGTTTGGTTAATCAATACCCCATGAGAATAATTCATAAAATAAGTTAAAAAAAATCTGTTAGTGAAATTTAACAAATTCATGGGATGGCTGAGGTTTCCCTGAGGAGAGGTTTGGGAACTGAAGTGGTGTTCTTCTGGTCATCCAACAAGATATCAGCAGGTTTTTGGAGAACACAAAAAATTCTAATACCTATTGTATTACTGTACTATTTATTTGTGCACATCTTAATGCTAAAGCATGTTTTCTAAGCAAATATGCATTTAGTATGCATAAAAATAATTTGAAACTATTAAATTATCCTGAGGAATCAGCTTATTTACTAAATGTAACGTTGCTGACTCCAATAACCACGCTTGTCATGCAGACAGGTCAGGGATGAGACGCGATGCTGCCATTCGTGCCCCTAAGAAAAGTGCTTTTTGTTCAGCACTTTGGGATCAATTCCATTTGTTTAAAAAGTGCTTTAGAAATAAATTTTATTTTATTTCACAAGAACAAAAAAGTATATGTGAGAAAAATCTAAATGAATATAACTGCATGTTTGACATCTGCTGTCCTACATTTTTTCTAACGATTCTCTAAGATGGAAATCGTCTCAGGTTCAAATTTATGTCCTCTTGTCCTCTTTACCTTGATATCTGTATCTCCATTTTAGATTCGAGATTCTTGTCACTACATACTGTATGGTCCTTCTCGGGCATGTCATCCCTCAACATACCATTAAGTATCACTGTCATGCTAAGAATTTACAGCTGTACCTGTCATTGGTGTGTCTAATTTGTCAATTCTTCTAGCTTGTATTAATGATGTGAGAAACTGGATGTAACTTTCTTCAGCTTAACATTGATGTAACAGATTATAGTAATTGGCCCACAATAGAATAGAATATTAAACCAGTCTTTAGGAACATAGTGGTGTTTCCAGTTTAAATGTCTTATAAATCAATGGGTACAACCCAGATATTATCAAATGTGGAATATTGTGAAGGTTAGAGCCTCCCTGTCTTTTGAAGATTTTCTTTCTTGCTTTTATTACATTTTGGCTGTAATATAGTAATAATAATAATAATAATAATAATAATGATAATAAATTATTTGCTAGACTGGGCAGTGCTTACATTGATCATTTCCAGCTGGTGCAGAATGCTGCAGCCAGACTACCAGTTCAGAATTTATTTAAAAATTGTATGTATCTTAATTGTTAGTACCCTATCAATCAGGTAGACCCCATAAGATCATCGAACCGGGGTTTATTTGTCATTTAAAAGTCCAGACTAAAGACCAGAGGTGATAAAGCATTGGGACTGTCGGGATTAGCCCCTTTATTGTGTCAGTTCCCTTAGTGTAGGCAATGTTTTTTATAATTTAAGCCATACATATTTAGATTCTGACAAACAATTTGAATAGTTATCTTCACCAAGTCTTTAAGAAACTGTCAAACATTTAAATTATGAACTATTCAGCACACACCTAAAGGAAGTATAATTAGACTGTCGTACGGTGACGAATGAGGCGAATCGAATACTGCACATGCGCAGACACTCGTACGGTGACGTATGATGTGAATGGAATGATGCGCATGCGCAAACAGTCACATCAGCCACCATTTTCGATTCAAAGAATTTCTTCTTTTTCAAGTAGCGCAGATCGATGGGTAGGATGACATATGTGTGAAATGTTTACTGTGCATGCGCTGCGCGTATCGATAAGTAGCATGGTTCGACAGAACACCGGTAGCCTCTGGACTTAGCTTCAGTCCCCCACAACCCTGAATAGGATAAGCAGTTACAGAAAATGGTTGGATGGACAGATTAACACTATTACCTAAATATCACTAATCTTAAATGTTAGTTTATATTTCCATCATTGAAAATTGCTGCTAATCAGTGACATGTTATTTTGGTTTACCTATTACTTTGAGTCACTCTGAACTGAAATATGAAGTGTGACGTATTTTATGTTTGTATCAGCCATATTTATATCACTTATAATCAGTGGGATCAGAAAAAATAGCATACATTTCTATAGTTGTTTGTCATATTGGCATAATCTACTCGTGTTGCTGCAGCATAATAGCGGCCACCGTCAGTAACGTATACAGTCACCTCACAGTAACTGGGGTACCTAACGAGATCCATAAACACAATCAGACACAACTGCAGGGGCTTTGCAGAACTTTTATTAGACAGACAGAGAACACAAAGAATCCAAAATCGGAGTACCTGGCTGAATATCCAGTTATGAGCTGGTGGAGATTGCGGTGATGTAAAATGCGCCGTAAAGTGTAATGCATAGATATGCAAGGTATATGTTGGGGTGGGGCTGTCACAGATGGGCTGTCATTGGGGGCATAGGCCTATGCAGCGCCTTGCAGCCCCAAAGCCTGACATGACTGGGCCCCAGGACAAGGAAGAAATTCTGGTTTTGTAGGCATTAAAAAAATGTACGGATACCTGCAGATACCCTGTATTAGACTTAGAAAAACATGATTTAAGATCCTGTAACCCTAAAAATACAATCCATGGTCGCTTTACAGAATATTATGAAGGATTTGTTTGTGTTGAAGATCAGTAAAAACAGAAGTATGTCATCCAATGCTGGAGACACCCTGGTCCAGATGCCAGTCCATGACAGAGCAGGCACTCATACATCACACACTGGACATCCATGCAGACATAGGCATACATAATAAATAAGTAAGTAATCGGCTATCATCAGATTACAGAAATAAGCACCAGGGAAACTCTATAAATCTCTATAAATTGCCCTATAAGGAAGATCAGTATGTCCATCCATCCATTTTCTGAAACCACTGTGCAGGGTTGCGGTAGCGGTAGCGGCGGGGTTTTCAAGCATTTTACTCATCATATACTCTGCCTTTTTCCTGCTACGCAGTGGCACATTTTGAATAACTTCTTTCGAGATCACATCGCCAAAGGTAGCACGCCTGTCAGCAAGAGCTCTCGTGTCAGTGAGCTGCTGACACTTTTATGCTAATGGCTGAGGTACTGACAGTGCCAAAGACAACACCTCATTATCACCTTGCCTTGCCTGAGTCAGATACCGCCGCAACACATCTGTATACAGCTGTAACTTTTCGTGGCCATGAATATCCGTCCTTGAAAAATTTTGTGTACTGCTGAGTCCAATTCGCTCTCGGCATCCTGTCTTATAGCATCTTTAGGCGCTGTAGCATTATGTAGCTTTTCAAGCTGGCTTTAGGGGACTAGATACATTTTCTGAGCATATTCCATAGCATTTAACTCTTAAGTTAGCATTTAACTCTTAACTCTTAAGCATTAAGACTAGCAAGGAATGGCACCGCGACGCTTAGCAATAAAGTAAAATAAAGCCACCGCCCTATTTATTTATAGCTTTGTGTTTCCTTCTTAAAGTCGCCCGCTTGCATGCCAGGAGTTTAATGTAACTCTTTTGCTTTTTAAGCTTTACAGTCTGTGCTCTGGTCAGCGGTATTTTACCACACAGGACATTCAAAGCTATCTCACAAAGAGTGTTCAACAAGTCTGGTGAAAGACTTTTTCTTCCGTTGTCTAGTGTTGCCGTCAAATAGAGCTGGTAGGACACTCCAGTTTCTTTTTATACACGCTGACATCATTAATATTTATTTTTTCTTGAGTATGTAAGCAGTCGGCCACTCAGGCGTCAGCAAACCGCTTCTGAGTCGGCAGTCTTCCGGGGTCTCAGCTTTTAAATCCACAAGAAGGTACCCGTAAGGGGCTTTCGTGGCGTCATCAAAAGCTTCCAAGAAGAACTTGGAGTGTCTCGGATTCATCTGCCGCGCCAGCACACTCATCTAATTTATTTATGTAATTGGCGTTAAGATTGATGGTCCTGCTTTTCTTACCTTGGAAGAAAAGATTCTGCACTAGATACTGTATATTACGCTTACATTTCTGTGGTGCGTATACTTGGTAAACACTTTTTCCACTTCATTATTGTCGCAGGCTTTTTACATAGGGCCGTCAGTGATTATATGGTTGGTTTTATTTACTGGAAAAAGTTTGATGTCACACAAGGACTCTGGTATACCTTCCGCAAATTTAATGTTTTTTATTTTGTACAACAAATCATCATACAGAGGCTGCCAACAGGAGTAGCACCACACAATATTTTCTGGCACTCTGGAAAATGAATAAGAAGAATTTTCGAACAGTCTTTTAATAAAAAAAATGATTTACCACAGTTGTTGGGTCCCGATACAATACAGGAGAAGGGGTGCTGGAGTCTATTGTCAAAGCTCTTATTAGAAGCCATAAGGTAACGTAGTGTAGTCAGGATGGAGCTGCCGCTTTGTGTACACCACCTTCAAACATTTGCTGACTGTCTTATTTTTCAAGACATTCAGTCGGGTTTTACCATCAGTTTGATACCAAACATGGTATCCCAGTTTAGGTTCAAACCTTGTCTAACCTTATCCCTCCCCATCACTGTAAGATGCTCCTCCCTGATGATTATCCCTCCCCATCACTGTAAGATGCTCCTCCCTGA
>JAODKM010000608.1:0-10429 GCA_026780845.1 Petrocephalus sullivani
GCAGAGCAGACCATGAGCGGCAAGGCGGCGGCCTTACTGGGGACAAGCAGAGCAGACCATGAGCGGCAAGGCAGCGGTCTTACCGGGGACGAGCAGAACGGGCCATGAGCGGCAAGGCAGCGGCCTTACCGGGGACAAGCAGAGTGGGCTATGAGCGGCAAGGCAGCGGCTTTTCAAGGGACAAGCAGAGCGGGCCATGAGCGGCAAGGCACCAGCCTTACCGGGGACAAGCAGAGCGGGCCATGAGCGGCAAGGCAGCGGCCTTACCGGGACAAGCAGAGCAGGTCATGAGCGGCAAGGCAGCGGCCTTACCGGGCACAAGCAGAGCGGGCCATGAGCGGCAAGGCAGCGGCCTTACAAGGGACAAGTAGAGCGGGCCATGAGCGGCAAGGCAGCGGCCTTACCGGGGACAAGAAGAGCTGACCATGAGCGGCAAGGCAGCGGCCTTACCGGGGACAAGCAGAGCAGACCATGAGCGGCAAGGCGGTGGCCTTACTGGGGACAAGCAGAGCAGACCATGAGCGGCAAGGCGGCGGCCTTACTGGGGACAAGCAGAGCAGACCATGAGCGGCAAGGCAGCGGCCTTACAAGGGACAAGCAAAGCGGGCCATGAGCGGCAAGGCAGCGGCCTTACCGGGGACAAGCAGAGCGGGTCATGAGCGGCAAGGCAGCGGTCTTACCGGGGACAAGCAGAGCGGGCCATGAGCGGCAAGGCAGCGGCCTAACTGGGGACAAACCAAGCAGGCCATGAGCGGCAAGGTAACATCAATAATAAGACTGGAAGGCACTCTTATAGAGGGTTGATGAGGGGGCAAACAAGAGGCAGCTGGTGTGATCAACACAAGGGCTGAAATGGCAAGACAATTCATTAGCCACACTAGGGAGCCAGAGCAGTAAGGGCAGGAAGACAAGGCATGACAAAAAGGTTATGCAATGTGATGACTGGGCATTATACCATCTGGGACTTAAATGTAATTTTTTTTCTCTGAGCGGAGAAGTGTGAGGTATACTTCCATTCAGTGCAATGAGTTTTGGTAAGTTTCAGTAAGTTTTTTGGTAGGTTTGACCATCAATCTATGTTTTTTTGTGCAGAAAAAAGGTTGGCAAGACATTCAATCACAGAAGATAACTTTAGAGTATGATTTAGGAGAAGAAAGTGAGGTATCCAGTACTATAATGGAGGTGGATGCTTTCGTTCACGCAGAGGATGTTTTAAGTTCTTGAGTTTTATGCTCTTTTCCATTGTTTTTATTTTTTTATATGTCATTCCCTGCCTACCTGCTCCTCCTGTTTCTCCCTAGCATGGCTCTAACTTGCCACTCATGTTCAAATCAATTCAATTCAGTTTTATTTGTATAATGCATTTTCACAACATTACATTGTCTCAAAGTGCTTATCTCTGCCCCCGGTAAAATCCCTGCCCCCACTGTGCTCAGCTCACAGGGGGCCACCTTGCCCGCGTCCAAGGCTCCCAGCCCAGAGAGGGCTGCTCAGCCCGCACGCTTGGTGTCCGACACAGATGAGGTCTCCGCTGCTCCTCTACAGAGTAGACTGCTTTGCCTGCACTCTCGTTCCACCCAACCCATCTGCAGACATCCCAGTTCTGCCCTGCCCATCGCTTGGTGTCATTTCGGATCCAGTCTCGCTTCCAGCATCTGGCCCAGAGAGAGCCACTCCGTCTTGCTTGTTTCTGGTTGTCCTGCTTGCCTCCTGACCCCTCCCCTTTCCAAAGGTACCACCAGCACCCACCTCATTTCCTGTTGCCCAGGTGCCCGCCTTTCTGTCCTCTGAGGCCCCATCGGCGCCAACCTTGCTAGCCTCTGAAGCCCCGTCACTCCTCTGGTCACACACATTTAAAATTGGACCTAATCCATCATGTAGTTTGTGAGATATTCACAAAACACCAGAACACAAAGCTGCATTTTCATATTTTTTAAACTTTTTTTTTTTCTTGTCTATTAAATTATACAGAAATTATTCATTTCAATTGATGCAACATTCTGCAATTAATGGCACAGTGGTCAGCTTTGGTTTTAGGTATCAGACACGTGTTCCTGACTTTTACATCTGTTATAACGTAACCATTCAAATAAGCAAAAAACTGGCCAAATTCAACATTACCCCTTTCGGTCCCTATAGGGCTAAAGCATTAAAATTCAGCATTAAAGTTAAGCAATCAAACAACTTGAACTTCAGAGGTAAAATCCACTTGAATTTGTATAATCTGAGTCTGAAACTGTTACAGTAACGCATTTGGGAGGATGACCCATATACTCCCCTCCTTATACAAGTGGGGATTCAATGCATAAACATTTTTGCATATACATTGTAGTATTATGTGTGATTAATCACAATTACAGAATTAATTAATTACAGAAACTTGTATGATTGAGTAATTAATTCTTTATTTGGCAAAATATTTAGGTCTTAAGCATTATTTTATTAGAATAAGCTTACTAAAATATTTACCTGTGCACATAAATTTTCTAGGACATTAAATACTCTAAATACCCCATAAAGAAAACAGAAAATTAATTTGTTCATTATTGGTATTTGAATGGAATTTATTTTTCAATTCATATATGACTTCTCAATTACACATTACACTGGATTAATTGCGGCTACTATATGCATTTTAATTGTAGAATAGTGATTTTCTTTTCAACAGTGTGGTGATCATGTACATCATTGAAGTTTCCTGAAATACAGGCAGTTTAAAGCACTTTGTGAACATGGAGGTTGGCGTGGCATTTTGGGCAGCTGTGATGAGCATCCTTGAAGTTGTTCACAACGAACGGGATCAAACAGCATCCACAAATGAGGCTGACAAAAGATACAAACAAACTTGACTGGAACACTGAAAATGATTTTGTCAGATGCATAACTACAATCAACAATTAGGTTTTGTCCCCGTGCTCGGAGTGTGCAGCGAAATGGCCTCAGTAATGCATGGTTTCAAAATGAAACATTGAATGCACTCTTTATTTAGGAATAGAAGAAGGGGGGTCCTGCCGATATTGGGGTGGATTCATTCCCCCTATTTCCAACGCCGCAGGAATGCACATACTCAACTCATCAATGTCAACCAATCAGGTGTTCCGAGCATAAGAAGCTCTCCCTTAAGCAATCTCTTAAGAGATTGTTCAGGAAACAGACGTAGGAAAATAAATAACTTTCGTAAGATATACATTGCTGTCCAAAAGTCTTGGGCAGTCAAAGAAAATGATGTTTAAATGACCTTCATGTTAGAGTAGAACTATGTTTTTTTTTCTGTCAAAGTGTATCAGCTTAGCCATTTCAAAACCTCTCCTAAAGTCACCCCAGTATTTGCAGCAAACATCCCATGTATACCCATTTTTTTTACTTGACCATTAATATGCTGGTATTTAGGGTATTCAATACCACATTGAGTTATTAACTAATTAACTTAATTAATGAGCTGGTGGTGAAATTTAATGAATACATGGAATGCCTGGTATGCCCCTGAGGAGACCATCTAGCCACCCGGCAAGATATCAGTCACTTCTGGGAGAACAACAGATATCCCTGTTAGTTTTTAGTGTGTTACTCTTAATTTTCATATGCTGGTGTCACGCTTAGCCCCGCCCTTCATGTTTTTCCCCTGTTTTGCCCTCTGGTGGGGCTTGCTTCGTCGTGCCTGACCCTCATTGTCTTTGCCTCGTGTGCATTCTCCGCTTGTTTCCTTTGATCAGCTGCCTCTTGTTTGCCCCTTAATGTGCTGCCCTATTTTAGTGAGTCTGTGTCCTGTGCCCCTTGTCCAGTATTGTCAATGCTGTGTACGCTTGCTCTCACGCTTTCTCCCGTGTTTCCCTATGTACTCTCTAATAAACGCCCCTTTGAAGGGCTTAACCTAGCAGCCTGCTGCCATGGGTCGTTCATCCCGCCGAAAGCGTGACAGCTGGAATGATCAACTGTGTTTTTGTTTGGAGCAAATACACACATACTACGCATAAAAATTGCTTTAAACATTTCCTTTGACTGCCTAAGACTTTTGCACAGTACTGTACCTTTAGAATCATCATCATCGGGAAATGCACACACATTATTCACACTATGTTCCATATACTAAGCTTCGATCCAAGTAAAAATGCAAACTTGCATAACTTACCCGAATAGGATGCACGCTATACATACGATCCATGCCAAAAGCCCAGGCTTATAAATCACATTAGTTGTGACTCTCTGCCCACAATTGCTGCAGGTTGTTATGCAAGGTTCTGAACTCAGAGTCCCATTGTACATCACAGGTTGCTGATCTGCGAAGAAAACCATAAATATACATATAACACTGAAAAATATCACCTGAAGTTATTTTTGATAGCTATTTTTTATATGAAGCAACTTACTGATAATGTTTTGAGGCTGTTGGAGCTGAGGCTGCTGTAATGGAACCTGGTTCATTTGAGGTTGGAGGATGACTTGAGCTGTACCAAGAAAAAGAGAAGCATAAAAATAATAATCTTAAAGGCTGATTAATACTTTTGTATCAAATTGACATCATAGGTACGATGTAACCGCATATCCCATGTCGTAGTGCACCTCCCCAAAATTGTAACTGTGCGTCATAGTAATGTAGACTGCAACAACTGTGATTGATCTGTTTGGATTCACATTGATGCACTGGCATAAAACCTTTACATGATTAAATGTGCACCCGATACAATTTGAGATTATCACACCCCTTCCTTCAGAATGCAGTAGCCACAGCCAAACCTGAGTGGAAACATTTAGCCAACTCCCCATTTTGCCCTGTCCTGCCTTGCATTCTCTGCAAGGTATTGTTGAGTGTTTATATAAAACTTACTGATCTGTATTACTACTACTACTGATCCGTGTTCTGCCTGTCAAAATGACCTTCCAGGCTCCTGACTTTCCCCGCACCATGACCACAACTTCAATTCTGCCTGCTGATTCTCTGTCTGTTCACCTGTTCCTGCATTGCAAGCTTCTGTTCACAGCAGGGATAACTTGTTTCTAACATCATTGCATCAGTAAAATCCCAAGACTAAACTTAGCAAATGAGGGAATCATTAAACTTTTCATTGACCAATCTATCCTCTGGCATGACACCATCCTCCCCCATCAGCAAATTTCACCGACAGCATTTCCATCCCCTCCCTGATCAATAAGTTTCATCGCCGGCATCCAACACTTTGATTACAATAATATTGATGTCCCATTATTTAATAGTGTGTTTTATATCTCCAATGGCCCACTTAGGGGGGCCCTACGCACGTCAGCCTAGGGCCCCCAGAGATGTTAGTCTGCCCCTGTCTAGCAGGTAAGAAATTTCATAAATGGGCTTATTGCAAAGGTGATGGCCTATGATAGCGCCATGCTTGAATTTGCTGGGCTCTTCAGAATGACCTGACTACATGGCTAGGTGCTTGGTTTCATACACCTGTGGGAATGGGTCTGTATGAGACACCTGAATGCAATAATTAAGAAGTGTCCCAATACTGTTGTCCATATAGTGTACTTTTGGCCATATACCGGTAAGTTAGAGGAAAATTTAAACAACAGATTCAGAAACAAGTTTGGTTCTACAAAGTTTTCAAACCATCGCTTCATATAAACTTCTAGTGGCCAGAAGTGTCTTGGAGAAGCATGCAAAAACAAAATACATATGTTATTAGTAAAGGCATATTCAATAAACACTGATTTAATGCTACTGTGGTCTGTTATCTAAGTGTCCTATTCCTACAGTGACATTTAAAAGTTTTACATAGCTTTTATTGTTGTTATAATTTTATACATTTACAAAACGGTGTGTCAAATATTTTTAATAAAGGCATCTAATAAAAAAATCTTTTCAACTATGGCCTGAGATATATACATATATAAACGTGTGCTGTCCAGTTATTAAGGCATAAGACAGAAGGACTTTACCATCTGCACAGAAATAAGACAAGAAGACAAAATTCCACACCCTTGATCTGATAACATTCAATGTGAATGATGAGCAAATGTGCAGATTCTGTCATGCCTGTCTCGAGCAGAGAATCCATCCAACCGTGCCCAGGCAGTCCCTGCTCTGCCTAATCTGAACATCGGGCACACCTGGTGAGTTAAACCTGTCTGTGAGTAACCTCCCCGCCCGCTTCGGTGCCATTATAAATGTCTACGTAGCATTACTTCCTGCTCCAGATTAGATCTTATTCATTTTGTCCTTCTTGTAAATGAATTTAACCAACTTTGTTGCAATTTTAATAGTTCAAATGCTTTAGTTTCTGTCCTTTATTTTTTAATGAAATGCCTCTTTTCTCTGTAAAAAAATTCCTTTACTCATGCCACCTTTTCTCCATTTGCTTGCCTTATAATTTCCTTTCGTTTCGGTGTTTTCAGGATTCAGGATTCAGGATTCTTTAATTGTCACATGCATGGTTATACAAGGTACAACAAGCAGTAAAATGCCCCTGAACCGCTCTTTTCTGACTGTGCAGGTGGACTGTGTGCAATGGAAGACAGTGAACAGTGCAACAGTACCAGTGTGGTAAGGGGGTGCCAGAGGACAATGGGTATCCGGGTATCAGGTGTACGGGCAAGGCCAGGTTCAGAGCCCTTTTTTTTCGTCCTGGACACATTGAGTTAGGCCAGGATTTGTAAACTACCATTCCAATTAAAAGGACACATATTTCACTTAAGTGCTGTGTTCTTGCTGTGCGCTGATTGGTCAGACTCCTATAATCATGCATGGGCCACTGTTGATGTGAAACAGCTTGATGAGTCTTTCAATCAAATGAACAAACCAGTCAAAGCACAAGAAGAACTGAACTATTTAGCCAAGCACAGGAGGGTTCCAGGGTTAAAGTAGTTTGTAAAATCTGAAGTAGCTCTAAATAAGGTATTTGTTTTGGCTGATACTGCCCATCAGGGCAACCACTGAATAAAAATACAAATTATATTCATTTGAATTTCAGTGTGGCTTGATGTACCTGACACTGTATTAGTAATGGCTAGCTCATGAGCATTTGTACAGTATTGGGAATTTTCACTTAGTCAGGGAGTCATAATGAGGATAGGAGAACAGCACGAAGCGTGGCACAGTGTACCTGATCCCATGCCAGCTGGCGGTGGTGGTGGTGGTGATGTGTAGGCAGGAATATCCATCTTAGTCTTCAGAGTTAAAGGATAGATGTGCCCTTTATTCAGACAGGTCAAAAAGCAAGAAATCATATATTTCATAATAATCTTCATCACTCATAACAGTATGTGCAATCTCATCATCCTTGTTAAAATAAAAAGAATTGTATTAAGCAATGGTAACTGATGATAAAAGATTATGGGAGACCTGTCCTAGCTTAAGTGATCTCCAAACGGCATGCATACAAGTTTAAGTCCTGCTTACTTGGATAAATTACTAAAACAACCAAAAATGACTATTTGCAGAATTATGTATCTAACATCAGGGTAGAATATACAAGTCTACATGACAGTCATAAATAATACCATGAAATATTTTCATGGTGGAAAATAATAAGGAAAAAAAATGTATAAATCGTAATATGTTAATTTATTAACATGCAAAGTCAGATGCATTTCTGTTTAACGGTTCAATTGTTTTATAATGTATAGAAAAATGCATTCTACTTTTTGCATTTGAAATGATACATTTTACAGCTAGAGTAAAGGCACGAGTCTTACCTGTTAAGGAGAAATGACAGGCACTGAATGCCAAATGGAGAGGCAGTTCAGCAGACCTGGCCTGGTCCCTGATAAAATCCAGTTGAACAACGTTCTATAGATGATAACCTGATGGTCATTTTCTTTCCTTGTAGTAACAATAAACAGGATTTGTTGAGATTTTCTTCAGCTGTCTAATTATTTTGCAATTTCGAAAAACAAAATTAGATTTGAATGGTTCTGAAACAACAGTGAAAAACAGTTAACATGTTTAGCAAGCACATTTCTGTTTGGGGCGGGGGGTGGTGTCTCTGCTCCTTTTGCCTGAACAGTGTTGGCACCAATGATTTAATTTTTCAGGAGTTATGGGGAACTATTTAATGCAGGAGGTTTTGCTGACTAGGGGTCCTCTGAGGGGGTGTGACAGTGGGATGATCGGCAAGCTTTACTTAAGGGTGCTCTATGAAGGCTACATGACACCAACATAAGTCCTTCATGACAGCCGACATAACTTGTCAAAAGCATTTGTAAAGGCTTGTACCAAATTTTGTGGCTCTCATAAATGCTGACATAGGGAACTCCTGTGTTAAGCTGAGATATCACCTATGTCGACTGTCATAGGTTTATGCTGACATAAGGTTGTGTTGATACTTTTTTCATTCAAGTGATATGAAAGTTTATACTTCAGTGTCAGAGTGAGATAAAGTGACATAATCTAACTTGTAAAGCCAGCCGTAAAACAGAAAGTGAATCTCTCTCTATCTATTCTTCATAGAAGTTACAAACGAAATAAAAAACATAGTTGTAGTTTGTATTTCACAAAAATAAACTTACAAATACTAATACAATCAATAACTCAAAATTCAGATCTACTTTACAATCAATAAAATCATGCATGTTCACTGTCTATAAAATTAGTTATAGAACATGTATAGCTGAATATTTCCTGTAATTGACGGAATATTTTTAACAATGATGGGAAAATCTGAAAGCCGTCCGTCATTTTAGTATATTACTGAGGGTGATCACCGTAACATTAAATAATTCACACTCCTGTCCAGTTGGTGGTGCATCTCCGTAATGTTTATCTGTAGTCCAGTCTTGTCCTTGACCTTACGTACATGACCTTGCTGTCTTTTAGCAATAAACTTGAAATTCTAACGCAACCAATAGTTATGACATTACATGGGCATTTATGTTAATCTGTAAATAGCATTTCACTTTAGTTAAGGGTAAAACAAAACTGTCATGATGCAGTTATTACTGTGTCGTGACATTACATAGGTGTTGTTAATCTTATGAACTGCAAAGTGCATCTCACTTTACGTAAGGGTCATTTGATGTACCGGACCAGTTCAGGAAGACTTGTCTCACTGCAAGACTTTTGGTAAACTTTGTAAGGTTAGACAGCAATTCAAGAGGCAATTTATCTAAACTGCTGAATCATAAATATTCAAATGAAAAGAAGACAGTGGTAGTATTTATAAACACGAGAAATGTAAAGTTATCACTAATTGCTGTTAATATTTTGCATATTTGGTTTATGACTCTTAACAGTTTTAAGTAAGATAAAACTGTTTCACCTAATTCACTGTAGTTTTACTGAAATTATTTTCCACAATAATCACAATAATTGGAACATTTGTTTAGGGGGAGTCTGAAATTACATTTACAATGTTAATTCTAGCTCTGACATTGTGTTTTCTGTTTTTAGTTTTCACAAGTAATCAGAACATATGTTTAAGTAAATTATTTCTATTAACACAAATCAGCATAGATTATAATAAGTTTTGTTTTGTGCATAGCGCTGTGCTCTAAGTGAATAATTACCACCACAGTCACAAGCACTACTAATGCACATGGAGACCGCCTTTTCTGCATCCCTTCGGTTGATGTTGGAAGTTAAAAGAATTCCTCTTCAGGTTGCCTTGTTAAGTACACAAAACAAAGGAAAGCAACAGATTAGTGCAGTTTTCAGCTAGGGTTAGTCTAGCTGTGTGAAATACAAATTTGTATTTGTCATTACTTATCATACACATGATTAAAAAAATACCAACCCATGTCTAAGGCCCTTTGGAGGTACTTAGAGGCTTATTAGCCTCTTATATTGACTGCACTAACTAACTGTAGGACCCCTGAATTGATTCTCATAATGAATCACTCCATCCACCCATATAAGCCCACTGATTTAACTGCTACTTCAGTTTTCAAAGTAAAGCCACCAGAGTGAGATGGACATAACTAGTAAAACTGCTTTTTATATTGCTTGCACTCATCTATCTGACAATTGGACTCCATTCATCCCTTCATACTCCTCTAGAAGTCCAATGATTTATTATTCCTTTTTCAAGGTAGCATTACTAAATTTGGCAAATGGGATTAATTGTAAACATACTGAAATAATTCTCTACTCCTTATATTTCTTCATTCGTCCCACTAACTTTACTAATTCTCTAATCTATAAATTGGTATGACCAAATTTGTTGTATACTGCATACTTCATTAAATTACCCTCAGACTTCCAATGGTTAACCGGAAGTAGACAGATAATACTCTTTTGCACAACATACTTTCTTTATCATGATCCTTCCCCTCCTCTGAATCATTTGGAAGATCTGATGTCAATGCTGTTTCCTTTAGTTTGTCCCTGACCTGTGTTCCTACAAAACATCATTAATCTTTAAGGAAACTTGTTGTAATAGAAAAGGAGGTAACACTTTACTTGAGGGGCCACAAATCATAGTAGTACCTCATTGACTACTGAAGTACTAATCATGTTCATGAT
>JAODKM010000609.1:0-10421 GCA_026780845.1 Petrocephalus sullivani
TATCTGCGTGTGGCAAAAGTAAGTGAATCCTTTGGATTATCATATAATTTGAAGGTGAAATCAGAGTCTGGTGTTTTCAATCAATAGGATGACAATCGGGTGTGAGTAAGAGACCCTGTTTTATTATGCTGTATGTTTATCATATGTATGTATGTATATTTATAACATTTGGCCATGTGTATCATGGCTCGAATAAAGGAGGTGTCTGAGGACCTCAGAAAAAGAATTATTGATGCGCATAAAGCTGGAAAAGGTTACAGGACCATCTACAGACTTTGGACTCCACCAATCAACAGTCAGACAGATTGTGTACAAATGGAGGAAATTCTGAGTGCTCAGGGCGGTGAATCCCAGGAAAGCTGCTGGCCCTGACGGAGGTCTGGGATAGATGCTCAAGGCATGCGCTGACCAGCTTTCACATATCCTCAGCTCCATCTTCAATCTCTCCCTGTCACAAGCCACTATTCCATCTTGCCTGAAATCATCCACAATCATCACTGTTCCAAAGAAGCCTACCACAATGAGCCTAAAGGACTATCATCCAGTCGGTCTCACACCTGTCACCACAAAATGCATTAAGAGGCTGGTTCAACACCACATCAAAGCCTATCTACCTCCAAGCTTCAACCCGCATCAATATGCCTACCGAGCCAATAGATCTACTGAAGACGCTATAGTCACAGCTCTACACACTGCCCTATGCCTCCTGGAGGGAAGTTACATGACAATGCCTTTCGTAGACTGCAACTCAGCTCTTAACCCCATCATCTCAGACATACTGGTCTCCAAGCTGCTGGACTTAGGCCTTCCTCACTCACCTGCTCCATGATCTACAGTTCTCCCCAGGGCTGCGTGCTGAGCCCCCTACTCTATTCCCTCTATACACACGACTGCACTGCTGGAGACCTTTTACAGGGCATGCATTGAGAGCCTGCTGTCATTCTGCATCTCTGTGTGGCACGCCAGCCGCACTGAAGCAGACAGGAAGAGGCTGCAGAGAGTGGTAAAGACAATTGAGCACAAAGAAAATTAAGAAAAGTAAAGAAAGTAAAGAGAATTGTCGGCCACCCTCTATTCACCTTGGATGACATCTACAATTCTGGCTGCCTCACCAGAGCGAGGAACATTGTCAAGGACAGTTCACACCTGTGCCATCATCTGTTCCACCTGCTGCCCTCTGGTAGGCGCCTATAGGTGCATTAAGTCCATAACAGACAGACTCAAGTTTAACTTTATCCCGAAAGTCGTGAAGTTGCTAAACGCAAATATTCCCTGACTGTAAAATTGTCACTTACTTTTGCAAATATTTCAATGCGCAATTTTTACTTCAGTGCAATTTTTTGTTAATTAAAATGCAATACGCACTTCATGGATCTCTTAAAATGTATGTGATGTGTGTCATGTTTGTATGTGGTCTCGCGCCAGAAGGTGAAGCCTTTAATTTTGTTGTACTCCGTACAGTGACAATAAAGAATTCTGATTCTGAAATTCAAGACCGTGGTTACCTTACCCAGAAGTGGCGAACCATCAAGGATAACTCCAACTGCATGGCGTGCAATAGTCTGAGAGTTTTCAAAGGACCCCAGGGTAACTTCTAAGCAACTGATGGCCTATCACACCTTGGCGAATGTTGAAATTCATGATTCCACTATTAGGAGAACACTGAACGGCTTGCCATCATTGACGAATTCCAAACTATACCAGAGGATTCTAAAGGAAAATGTCAAGACATCTGTCCATGAACTGAATCTCAAGAGACATGCAGCACGACAACAATCCTAAACATGCAAGTCGCTCTACCAAGAAATGGTTAAAGAAGAATAAAGTGAATTTTCTGGAATGGCAAAGTTAGAGTCCTGACTTTAATCCAATTGAAATGTTGTGGAAGGACCTAATGAGAGCAGTTTATGTGTGGAAACCCACCAATATCTAAGAGTTTGCTATGGAGGAATGGGCTAAAAGGGGCAAAAAGCCAATGTGCTGGACTCATCAACAGTTACCACAAACGTTTGGTTGCGGTCATTGCTGCACAAGTGGGTCACACCAAGTATTGAGAGCATGATTCACTTAATTTTGCCACTCACAGATATATTATTGGATAATATTTTTTTTCAATAAATACATGACCAAATATAATAATTTTTTCAACTTTCAATTTTTTGTTCAACTAGGTTTTCTTCATCTACTTTTAGGATTTTTTTTTAAACTCAGATGAGGTTTTAGGTCACTTTCCTATAAAAATATAGAACATTTTAAAGGGTTCACAAACTTTCCAGCACCACTGTACTATATATATCACATTTGGAACAGCAAGTAGTTCTAAGTAAAACACTAATTTCAAATAGTAATAAACTGAAACCCAAATTACTCTTCTAAAGAAGCATTCATTATAATAAATTAATTGACAAGCAGCTTTATTGGGTAATTTTTAATTAGTATCAGCTTTGCAATAACCTAAAACACCAAATATTTGTGTTTAGTATCCCTTTGGAAGCCAATGACTACAATTACAATTAATAGCAAAATGGCAAGAAAAAAACTGAATTTTATTAAATTTAATATTTAACATTTAATAGAAAGAAAATGTGCAAAGATGCAGACAGATATGTTAAATATTGCTTGTCAATGGATTTTTTATGAAATCAGTAAATTTGCAACATTATTCCATTATTCCCGATCAGGTTCTGAGTCAAGGCACTTGAAAGCAGAATGGCTGTGGAGAAGATGATGTTGTGCATCTTCCTCCAATATCACTTTCAAAGTTATCCTGAAAGGAGTATCTGTCTTATGAGGAATTGACATTTATGCAGACCTATACTCAAGCAGATGGTGTGAGCACTTTCTCAAAAACAATTCAGCCCCAGTGGAGTTCAGTATGTCTCCAGACTCTCTGCTGGGCTATTTTTCAAATGCAGTCATTGAGAAAATCAACTGAAGATTCAGTTGCATCAAGGTGGCCTGCATAGCTGAGGAGGCTCTATTCTTATTACTTATGTCTTCCACCAGGGGGCAACATTACTGTACCTCTTACATTTTTCCAAAAACTAAAATTATCTTTGTGAAAATCTACAAATCAACAGGGAGCTCCTTATACAAAACAGGGTTAGCTCTATGTTATGAAATGTAAGGGTGATTTCTTCTTGATGGTAGAGTTAAATATTATGGAACAGACGCTCCAGTGATGCTGACGCACTGGCCTGCAGATAATTGAAAGCACGTTGAAGCACATTATTTCCGCCCTTTCATGATATCCATAAAAGGAGAAATTCTGTGTGCTAGGGGTACGAAGCTTCAGAGAATGTTCCTGGACAAACTGGATTTCATTTTTCCTGAAATTAAAATTCCTCTGCACACCGGTCTTAGAGATGCCATCTGCCATCTAAGCAGTGATTAAAGTAAATGAGCTGCCAGGGTGATCTGGGTGCGTGGGGCTTCCCTGCTCCAGCAGGCTGCTCCGTGTCTCTGGGGCACTGAGCAAGAGACAGCCAGCTTCCTTAGCACTGCTGAGGCTGCACTGTTAAGAATGCATTGGCCTTTCAGATGGGGAAGAAACCTCTGCATTTCTCTGCAACACAAAACCCAGAACATTCATATATTATTATTATTATTATTATTATTACTATTATTATTTCTGCATGTTTTGAATTGAGTATACAATCATTCATTATATGCAAATACTACACCAAGTTATATAAGGGATTGGGCATCCGTGGATATTGGTATCTGTAGGGGGTGGTGGAACAACTGTATTTATCATTTTGGAATGTAGTATAGCCCAAATTCCAGGAAGCACATGCCATGAGGCATGGAAACTCCTTGGGTGGGATATAATACTTTTAGAGATTCATCAGAGGAACACGGCTCCAAAATGTACAAATCCTGTGGACAGGGGGGGGCATTGTTTTTAAGGGGCAGTGTCTGTAACCCAGTGCAAAAATAATCAGTTGAAGAGGGTCTATTTGTATTCTATTTGAAATGCACAAGAAGTTAACATAAACTGCTTCAGATTAGTATGCTTAAACAGTAAATATAATCATTTGTATTTATTTGTGAAGAGGCTTCTTAAAACGTGCACGTTCAGGACCTCAGGTGTGCCGGCAGTAAAACTTCATGCTGTGAATCTGCTGTCACAAGCAGGACCGGGGCTTACCTGGCTATAGCTCCGGGGAGTGTTTTGGGTCAAAGGCCAAGCTTTTGGTAACGATGGAATTTAGCTGGATGTACATGAGCAAGCATGTCAGCAGCGTTAAGGCATGCAAAGGGTGCTGGTCCCTGACGAATTTAAGAAATGTACGCTTAACCCGTGCCCCCGTGCACCCAATATGACATGTCGGTATTGCTGAGATTCTTGTGAACAGTGGCATATACCATAATTTTGTATTGCAGAATTGTAGAATACTAGGGGTGTGACAATGTTCCATATCCATGGTTTGGTTCATACCTTGTTGTTTTTGGTGGGATGGGTGACTAAGAAAAGACAGGGAAAATGTTCTGGGCTTTATTAATCACCAGCAATTTGGAACACTAAACAAAGGAACATGTTAGATTAACGGAACTTGACATAAAAACTATCCATCCATCCATTTCCTGTTTGTCCTATTCGGGGCAGTGGAGGGTCCAGAGCCTATCCTGGAGGCAATGAGTGAGGGAATAAGCGAGGACAGGGCAGGGCGCCTACCCATTTCAGGAAACACTCACGCAGGCAATTTGGTAACTACAGTTCATATCAGCATGTTTTTGGACTTTTGGGGGAAACTGGAGTACCCGTAAGAAACCCCACAATGACATGGGGAGAACATGCAAGCTCCATACACATGGAGCCATGGAGGAGACTCACACCCTGCTCCCAGGGGCATGAGGTATTGATACTAATCACTGCACCACCATGGTGCCCCCATAAATGAACTACATAAAAATAAATTTAAAAATGAAATACTAAACTGTACCGGATAATCGAAATGTTCCCACACCGCTGACTTGAATGTGCTCTGCAGTCTCAGGTTTACTATCTAACTTCAGCTAAAGAAACTAGCCTAGCTTTTATAGCCGGCGCAATCACTCGATTATGATTGGACCAAGATAGTCACATGACACACAGTTAGAAATAGGTGTAATATGTAAAGTTTACAAAATACAGCTTGCAGTAACTTTAAGTCAAATTATATTTTTGGGGCTTACGTACTGTTATAATGTTAATTCTGAAATGGTAAATGTGTTTTGTTACAGTAGTAAAGTTATTGATACCATAACAGGCTACACCTGCAGCAGCGGGTTGGAGTTAGGGTTGGGGTGGTTGTATATCGCCGTTCCATCTTCCAGAACTGCAACTCGAGATTGAGTGAATGTTTGTATCGGCAGTCCTTTGCAATCAGTTGCCGAGGCAGCAGTCCATGTTGCAGGACTGTTTAAGTAGGGGTGCAACCTCTCCGAGAGGCAACTCAGCAGATTGCAGTTTTTGGTTTCATGACAGTTTTAGTGTAGCACTCTAATTATAATTCTCGGCAGTAGAGGAGCTGAACTAATAAAGCCAGCATTCCTAGGATTCCCATGCTGTGTAAGACTGGGCTTTGTTTGAACCCCTCCCCAACTCTATGCAGCCCCTTTTGGTTAAAAGTGCAGTCATGAGAATAAGAAACCACTACAGCACACACAACTCCTGAATGATATGGCACAGGCAACAAAGGCCGGGGAAGTGAAAAAGGGACTGGCTCTACATCTATATAACGTTTTGAAGTCCTGAACAAAGAATCATGGAAAAAAAGTAAAAGTGGCACCTGGTGAGGAGAAACAGACACTCATACTCGTCTCCCATATCGCGGTATAAGTCGCTGAGCAAAGTGTGTGCATGCAAGGAGGCAGCTCCAGGTAACATCCTTGGATGTATCCTCAGGTTGTGTGCCTCTGAGCGGAATACAAATACCACAGACATATCCAACCCTTCCCTGACCCTAGCTACAGTTCTCTCCTGCATCAAAACCACTACAATCATCCCTGCTCCAAAGAATTCTCAACTACGGACCAGTGGCTCTCACTCCAGTACTCATGTGAATTCATGCAAGTTCTTTCGGAGCCTGGCCAAAAGTCACATCCTGAGTATCATCTCAGCGACTTATAGAAGGGTGGCAGTGGCCTAATGGTTAGGAAAGTGCACGTGATAGAAAGCTTGCTGGTTTGAATCCTCAACCAGCAATATACCACTGAGGTACCCTGAGCAAGGTGTTACCCCCAAGCACTGCTCCCCAGGAGCTGAATAAGCTACCCACATTGTCACATATGGGTTACTTGCAGAGGACACATTTTGTTGTTATGGTCTGTCAATAATGACCATTAATCGCTTTGACCTAGAACAAATAGATGCACAAGGGCCATTATCTCACTGGCTATCCACATCTTGAAAAAAAAGACAGTTATGCTAGACTGCTTTACATTGACCATAACTCTGCTGTCAATACAGTCCCCAGATTCGATGCCAAGGTGCACAGTCTTTGCCTGACTCCTGCACTCTCCAAGTGGGTGCTAGATTTCCTCACTGGTAGACCCTAGTCTGTTTACCTCAGCAAGCTCAGCAGCAGGTTTTCAGATGACATAACAGTAATTGGCCTCAGCACCAGAAACAATGTGATGGTCCACAGGAGGGAAATGTCAGACCTGAGGAGAGGCGAGTCACACCACCTGTCACTGCTGGGCAGGGACTCTGACGTACTGTAAAGCGGTGGACAACAGTATGTTCCTAGGTGTACAAAACAGTGAGGATCTGAACTGGCCAAAGAACATGGCACAGCGGGTAAAGAGGGCTCGCCAAAGACCGCACTTACAGACTCACTCTACAGAGGCAGACGAAGTTCAGCAACCTCTACAGTGTGCTTGCAGCTGCACTGCACAGGACAGTCGGTCACTGCAGTGGGTCAATCAGGTTAGCTCAGAAGATGCAGGACTGCAGATGGGCCAGTAGTGTCATTAGCCATCACACCCACACCACTCACCAAATCTTCACACTCAAGTCCAGTGATACCAGAGTGTTAATACCAGAACTTCCAGGCTCCAGAACAGTCTATACCAGCAGGTGAACAGAAGGATTGACAACTGCCATCCACCACCACCTCATCCTGTACCCCAACTCAGATATACCTATTTTATAAGGTCATGTGTCTTTTATGCTTCATTTGACTGATACTCACCAGACACTTTACATTGCACATTCCCTGTGGTATTCGTATGTGTATTTTATATTGTCACACGTCTTTTATGCTTCATTTGACTGATACTCACCAGACACTTTACATTGCACATTCCCTGTGGTATTCGTATGTGTATTTTATATTGTCACACATCTTTTATGTTTCATTTGACTGATACTCACCAGACACTTTACGTTGCACATTCCCTGTGGTATTCGTATGTGTATTTTATATTGTCACACGTCTTTTATGCTTCATTTGACTGATACTCACCAGACACTTTACGTTGCACATTCCCTGTGGTATTCGTATGTGTATTTTATATTGTCACACGTCTTTTATGCTTCATTTGACTGATACTCACCAGACACTTTACATTGCACATTCCCTGTGGTATTCGTATGTGTATTTTATATTGTCACACATCTTTTATGTTTCATTTGACTGATAAGCACCAGACACTTTACGTTGCACATTCCATATCAATATATATATATATATATATTATTGTGGTGCTCATTGATAAAAAAGTGACTATAAATAAGCAGGAGTGAAAGTCCAGAAAGACCAGCATGTACTGACTTCTCTCATATGCACTGGCAGTGCATATCCTCTTCTTTAGATGCTGTTACAGAGAATGCTGACTGATGTACAGCACTTCCTCAAAAAGAAATAATGCAGTTTCCTGTTGTGTACCTCTGGTTACCTGATTTCTTGTTCTTTGCATAATAAATATTTTACTTGTTCTTTGTATAATAAATATTTTAAATGCCTTTGCTTTAATACCTTTCCCAATGGAGGATATGTGTATCTGATGCTTATGTACTGTGCTGTTGGTTTCTGTTTTTTGTTTTCTTTTTTTGCAGCATCTGGAGGAGTAAGCAAACTATTTATTGTCTAGACTATGCACATTTCTTGAAACTTGAAAAAAAGTACGCCATCTTTCACCGTTTTTTAATTTTTATTTACCGGGGCCTAAATAACAACTGTGTGGTCCTCACCAACTTCTATAAACAAACAAATCTTACCTCGGGTAACAACAAAAACCGCAACAGTATATGTTGTTATTTTTTCCCGGATATAAGCCAGCATTCAGGAGTCACACTTCTCTGCCTGGAAGTCTGTTGCTTGAGTCCGGGTTCGGCGGCTGCCAGGAGAACAGTACCTCCCTGACTGCACTGTGCCACCCGTAAAGTTTGGTGGTGGAGGGATAATGGTGTGGGACTGCGGTTGTTTCTCAGGGGTTGGGCTAGGGTCCATACTTAATGCTCTTAATGCTTCAGCATACCAAGACATTTTGTACAACTCTATGCTTCCAACTTTGAGGGATTCGTTTGAAAAAGGCCCTTTTCTGTTCCAGCATTACTGTGCCCCAGTGCACAAAGCAAGGTCCATAAAGACATGGCTGGGTGAGTCTGGTGTGGAAGAACTTAACTGGTCCACACAGAGCCCTGACCGCTACCCCACTGAATGAACTAGAATGGAGATTGCGAGCCAGGCTTCAACGTACAACATCAGTGCCTGACCTCACAAATGCTCTTCTGGATGAATGGGCAAAAAATTCCCTCAGACACACTCCAAATTCTGGTGGAAAGCCTTCCCAGAAGAGTGGCAGCTGTTATAAATGCAAAGGGGGGACCAATTGCATATTGATGCTTATGGATTTAGAATGGGATGTCATAAGCTTTCCTGAGGGTGTAATAGCCAAGTGTCCCAATACTTTTGTCCATATAGTGTAAGTCTACAATTATATGGACCATGTTAGTGGACTACTTTGAAAAGGAACAGAAGAAGCCCAATGGCCCCAAGCAAACTGCAGGGAACCGGCACGCGAGGGACATTGGGAGTCATTGGGAGGCTGAGGAAAGACTTTCTGCAGGATTAAGAGGAGGAAAAGCCCCCCTCAAAGAGCTAAGAGACAATCTGGGGAAGTGCATTAAGACCTTGCACCAGGGAGAGTGTCAAGATGACAAGCAAAGGAAAGTTCCAAATTCACCAGAAAGCCCTTCACATGCCTGTCCAAGCTGCTTAGGGACAAAAGAACAGACTAAAGCGATCCAAGGAGGATATGGAGGAGCATCTCTGAAGGGTGCGCAGTGTCCCAGGGTGGAAGAAATAGCTTGAGTTTGGAGGAAAGCCGTGCCTCCCTGACCAACCATTTGGGGAGCCCAGGTGGCAGGCGATCAAAATATTCATCCAAAGGACCAGGGGAAAAACTGCAGCACAGCCTGAGTGGGATTTCCTATAAGGTGTACCAAAGCCGTTACAGGCTAAGAACGCACCTGCGGAAGTTGCTGAAGGTGGAATGGAAGAAGGACTACATCCCAGAGAGGTGGCTTGTTGCAGACTGTTATTGCAGACTGCTGACCATGAATTCCACTTCATACCAAAATATTCTTGCCAAATCTGCGAGGCCACCTGTCGAACAGCTTAAGCTAGGCTGAAACTAGGTCATGCAACAGCATATTGATGTCAAGCTCACCAGCAAATCTGCATTTGAATGGCTAAAGAAGAAAACAATCAAGGTGCTGGAATAGCCAAGTCATAGTGCAGACCTCAACTCCATCGAGAAGGTGTTCTGGGACCTTAAGATAGCTGTGCATGAACGAATGAAATGAAGAAATGCTGTAAAGAAAAGTCGGCTAACATTCCTCCAAAACAATATGGGAGACAGACAAACTCTTGGCAAATCAGCAATTACAGTGGCAAGAGTGCTAGTAGAAGAGTGGGTGTGTAGGTATGGTACACCATGCACTCCGCATTCTGATCAAGGAAGGAACTTTGAGTCCTGGGTTTTCCAAGAGGTATGCCGGTTGTTGGATTCACGAGACACGGACATCCCCTTACTCACCCCAGTCCAACGGATTGGTGGAAAGGTTTAAGCGTACCTTGCTGCCAATGCTTTCATTGTTCATGAACCAGAATCAGTCTAATTGGGATACATTGTTGCCATATGTGATGATGGCGTACAGGGTATACTCTGTATAAGGTGTTGTTTGCACGTGAAATGGTGCTCCCCATCGGGCCTGGCTGTGATTGGTGGCCCAATCACAAGGCTGGCCCACCCAGCCAAGAGGGGGAAGTATGTTTTTTTATATGTAATTTATAGGTGATTTTGTTTGTGTAGTGCCTTTTCCCTCACTAGGATTGTGCATTGTTAGTTGTGTATTTTGCCGGGTGTGATTTGATGCTGTGAAGTTTACATGTGTGAGGTATTACCTCCCATTGTCCAGTGATGCCCTC
>JAODKM010000610.1:0-10412 GCA_026780845.1 Petrocephalus sullivani
CTTTACCAGTTATACAAGTTAGACTGATTGGCCTATAGTTTGACGAATTACTTCTATCCCCTTTTTTGAAAATGGGCTTTGCTTGGCCACACACTTGAGTTGGTGTGCTCCTCTGACTTGTCTTAATTCCAACCTTCGCTCCTCTGTTTTCCCGCTCTGATCAGATCATCTGATCTGACCATCTGGTTTTCTTTCCCCCTGCTATTTACTCGTCAGCTTCAAAAACGGTGTATGTTATTTTGTAACACAAACTGTGTTAACTCATCCATCCTGTCCCAAGTTATTCCTACAGCTCTATCAATGAAATGTATCCCTTGCTCTCCTGATGATCTTGTCTCCACTCTAAACACAATATTATTTGACTCATCAGATTTTGTTGCCCCCTTGAAATCCAAACTGGTCTC
Source organism: Petrocephalus sullivani (assembly GCA_026780845.1). Classification (NCBI taxonomy): domain Eukaryota; kingdom Metazoa; phylum Chordata; class Actinopteri; order Osteoglossiformes; family Mormyridae; genus Petrocephalus; species Petrocephalus sullivani. The sequence goes on from JAODKM010000610.1 coordinate 405, forward strand.
TTTTGCTAACCCTGCCCCATGGTATACTTCTGAGCTTTGGTCATCTAACCTTGCTAACAATCACCCGATCTCTGATCTTCCTTTCTTTTCAAAAACAGTGGAACGTTTAGTTTAATCTCACTAACTAATTTCATTCTATCACACGTGGCGTTCCCCAGGGCTCTGTCCTGGGGCCAATGCTCTTCATCATTCTCCCGCTAGGCCAGATCATTCGCCGCTTTAACCAAAATTTCCACCTTTATGCCAACGACACCCAGATCTATGTCAGTTCCAGCTCCATAAACACCCTCCCACTTGTACATATTGACTCCTGCCTCTCTGAGATTAAACTGTGGATGAGCTGTAATTTACTAAAACTCAATTGTGATAAGACAGAATTAACTGTCTTTGGGACAAAATCCACACTTAACCCTCAAGTTGGACCACACTACTATCTCTCCCTCTCCTCTGGTCTGAAACCTTGGTGTCACCTTCAACCCAGCCCTCTCATTTGACGCACACCTACGTGCCATAGTAAAAACAGCTTACTTTCACCTCCATAACATCGCCCGTATTAGGCCCCACCTTTCAAACTCTGCTGCTGAATCCCTCATTCATGCATTTATCTTTATCAGTCTTGACTACTGCATCTCACTACTTGCTAGTATCTCTGTTAAATCTCTCCATAAACTTCAGATAGTTCAGAATTCTGCTGCTCGCCTCCTCACTCACACTAGTTCCTACCAACACATCACACCTATTCTGCAGAGCCTGCACTGGCTCCCTATAAAAGAGTGTGTCCACTTTAAAATGCTGCTCCTGACATTCCAAGCTCTTAATAACCAAGGCCCATCATACCTTGCCGAACTGCTTCTCCCCTACCAGCCTCCCCGCAGTCTTAGATCTTACTCTACTGGTTCTCTCTTCATCCCCCCCTCCAAATTACATGGCTACGGTGATTATGCATTCTCCCGTGTTGCTTCCCGCCTTTGGAACTCACTCCCTACTTCCATTCATTTATCGTCCTCTGTTTCAGATTTTAAAACCGAGCTAAAAACCTCTCTTTTTACTAAGGCATTCAACTGACCTAGTGCATAATGTGTTGTGTTTTGCGTGTTACAATCAACTATCTTTTTTTTTTTTTTGTGTGTGTACTTTCTCTGTAAGCGTGTTTGAGTTCTAAAAGTGCTATATAAATGTAAATTGAGATGTAAAAGTGATATATAAATAAAATGTATTATTATTATTATTAGCTTCAGTTATACATATTGTCATGCTCAGCCCCGCCCTGCGTGTCTTTTCCCCTGTTTCCCTCAGCCGTGGCTTAATTGCCCACACCTGAGTCCTATTTAGCTTTGCCTTGTGTTTCTAGCCCCTTGTTAACCCAGCACACCTGCCTTGTATTTGTTCCCTGATGTCCTGCCCTTTATAAGTTAGTCTGAGTCTTGTTACCCCTGTCAGTTGTTGTCAATGCTACCTGTCATTCTCGGCTTCGGTGTTTCCCTTGTCCCACCAATAAACACCCCTTGAAGGGGTTGTATCACTGCAGCCTGCATGATGGGTCGTTCATCCCGCTGTCCAACGTGACACATATATACGATACCAGATTAGTAATAAGAATTGGTAAGTTACTTGTGTCCTCAACAGTGAATACCCGTGCAAAACAATCATTGAACTCATTTACTATATTCATGTAATTTTCAATTATAAGACCCTTACCATCCTGCAGATAATATTTCAGCTTTTATAGCTCTTTTGGAATTAAAATATTGGAAGAAACTTATAACGTCATCCTTAGCCTCCTAAGGAAGGAAGCAATCTTCCTTTAGACATTCCTTTTAGCTAGTCTAATATCGTTTTTGAACTCAACTTGTAGATATAAATTCTCCTGTTTTATTCTGATATCATTAGTTATTTTCCATTTATGAAACAAAGCCATTTTCCTCCTGACTTTATTCTTAATTTCCATAGTAAACCACCTTGGTTGCCATTTCCTAGATTTATTTTTGCTGGAAACAGGTATGAAGTCCTCTTGCATTTGCAGTAATGTGCTTTTAAGAAATTCCCATGCAGTTTTGTTGTTTAACTCCATCCAGTTCACAGTTTCTAGTTTTAGTCTCATACCATTAAAGTTAGCCTTCCTAACATTATATATTTTTGTTTTGGACTTTGGACAACACCACCTCCCTTCCTGCCTGTTCGTTCTCTATGGAACAACTCGTAACCATCTATATTATACTCTGCTCCATCCTTTTTACTCAACCATGTTTCAGTTATTCCTATAATATCATAAGAGTCTGATGAGATAAAAGCCCCTAAATCATGAATTTTGTTCCTAATACTCCTATCATTTAAATACAGACAACATTACGGCGCCTACTCATAATATGATTATTAGGGGCTTTCCGTTTCCCCCCCACTTATATTCTTAACTAACCTAACCCCCCCCGTTCCCTAGTTTAAAAATTCCTCAACCCATCCGGCTTGAAGCATATATAAGGTGTTACTCTGGTTTAAGGAGAAGGTTAATAATTGCACCGTTCATGTCTCCAAGCGTAAATTATGTTTTTGTGTCCATTAGTTCTTTTAATTTCGGTTTACATTTTCTTAACTCATTCAGCAGATGTTCTTCTATAGATCTGCCATACGGTGTCTCCAAAGCTTTTTTCTGTTGTAATTCTATTCAATAGAGTCTGGCTGCAAATCCATGAGAGGCACTGTCACTACCAAAAATGTTACACCTACCGAAAATGTAACTCCGGCTTCTACGCATGCGCACCATCACCACGCATGTGTCCACGAGACCACTGTTTCCGGCACTTCTGGCACTTTTATATTACGTAATGTTCATCCCTTTGTATCATGCATGTGCACCACAGTCTGGTATGCATGGAGTATGCTACTCAGGCTCGAAACTGAGCATGTGTTCACACTTTGCGGCAGAACATTAATCATCAACATTTATATTTGTAGTTCAGCCGTCACTTTTTCCCTGAAATATTTGTGGTGTTTTATAATTTTGCAATGACTTGCTAAATGACTTAAACCATTTTGCTTTTCAGATTATGATATTTGCATCTCTGTGCAGGTTGCTTTTAGTGGCTGTTAATGAGGCTGAAAGTAATCTTGCGTAAGGTTTTTTTTTTCTTACCACAATTCCTATACATCTGGTTAATGTCTTTATTATGCTATAGGTTATTTTATATCTTACTTTGCTCATCAATGGGCTGTGATACATGTACAGCATTTTCTATAGACAATTATACCAAAATAACACTGAAGAACTGTTTTATTTGCACAACATAAAACACGATGGCCCAAGATAAAACAATCGGTTGTCTGTCAGAAACAAATATAATTCACTTCATTTAGCACCACGCGACACAGCTGCCCCGCAGGAGTGTCTGATAATGACACTGGTACAGTTAAGAAAATAAATGATTAAGAACATGTTTATTTTGTAAAAAGCAATAAAATTCATGAGGAACACATTAAATAATGTGCTGTTGTATTGTTTTAAATGTAATATAAGTCAAAGTAAATTTAGAAATCACTACTTTCTTTTTTTATTTGCGTTTTCCATACTGTCCCAACTTTTTCTGATTTGGGGTTGTATTATCAATGGTGTCATTAATATCCTTATCACCCTAAAAATAAAACATAAATAAATAACAAATATAATATTTTGTCACGGTTCCGACACCATGGCATGGTGCATGGAGGGACAAAGGTGGACATTTCAGGTCCAGAAAGTAAAAGTCCTGAGCAGGATTTTGTTTCAACCAACCAGCTGAGTACTATGTGACTGGGATTCTTTATACTCAACTAGTAGGCTGAAACAAAATCCTGGTCTGGATTTTTACATTCTGGACCTGAAATGTCCGCCTCTGCTTGTGGCTCAAGTACAAAAAAGGGTTTATTGGGAGCTGAACAAAACATAACTGGAGAAACTACAAAATTAACAGATCATGAGGGGTAAGAAAACATGGGGAAAAACTAAGACACTAAAACTACACGTGACTGGGGAGCAGGACCAGGAACACCGTGCACAACGTGCACCATGCCATACGCAATGGCCAACTAGAGAACAGGACATAGACAGGCACTTAAATACACTAGAGCACAAGGCAAAACCAGGCTTCAAGTGCAACTCATAATTAATTAACCAATCGGGGAGGGCACAGGACACCGAGCAACAGGTGGAACAAATTAACTTTCACAGACCTAGGGAACACTACAGACACTGAAACTAGAAAACACCAACCAATACACTAGGATAATAAATGGATCAGAGTAACCAAAAACACGAGGGTAAACCTAGAACTGAAAAAGGGAAAGGGAAAACAGAACACTAGGGAAAAAAACCATGACCCACGAGATAAACCTGCCGCATGCTCAGCCCACTGAGTTATGGGGCAATCTGGGGAGTAAGGGTAACACACTAGGGGCAAGCAACAGGGAGGAGGTCAGGATGGCCAGTAACACCTGCTGGCCAACTAGGGAGGAAACACAAAGGGAAGGGTAGGATGGGTACCGACCCTGACAATATTCAACCTCCCTGCTGGGCTTCACCCAGCATTCTACATCTGACCAAAACTTCTTTCCTTTCTAAGAAAGTGTCCTTGATTCTGTAATGCATCTCAGTGTAAAACACAATGCTTTATATACATACTTTTCCAGACCGGTGTTCATCAAAGTGAGGCACCACCATCTCCTGATGTTTGGCATGTCAGACTGAATATAAAAAGACAAAAACCATGCATTCAGAATGTTCGAAAGGACACCTTTCTTCATATAGATACAGTAACTATGCAACATTCTTCAGCATTGCAAAGAATATCTTCTTAATGAAGTACTTACAGCAGTAAAGTGGAATGGTTGCTCCAAGGCCATGTAGAGTGCATACTGTTTTCTTACATTTATATGGCAATACAACGTGTTCTCCAGGCACGAAGGGCAAATGGAACAAACAACAGTCCCGGGGACAGATGGGACACCAGACTACACAGAGCATGACAAGACACATGGGTCTAACACCACACAGGGGGCGGAGTGACAGACGGATGAAATACCAGTTAGAGACTAATGTAGAGTACAGCTGGGACACTTGGGGGATAACTGTGTGATCAGGGCCTTCTAGGGGTGAACCAGGCAAAACAGGGACCTCTGGGGGCAAACTGGGGGAAACGGGGACCTCTGGGGGTGAGCTGGACAAAACAGAGGACCCGAAGGGCTGGGAGCCAGGAGCACGGGCATAGCAGCCCTCTCTGGGTCAGAAGCCTGAGGTTCTGACATAGTGTCCCTATGGCCGGGAGCAGGAGCGAAGCAGCCCTCTCTGGATTGGGCATTGGGAGCACAAGCAAAGCAACGCTCAATGAGCCAGGAGCTGGGAGAGCAGCTGAAGTGTCCCCCTCTGGGCTAGAAGCTAGGAGCATGGGCAAAGTGGCAGCGGCCTCACCTGGGCAGGACTCTGGGGGTAACAGGTCTGACAGGACTACAGCCACAGGCACCGCTAGCTTCCCACACTTCCTCTTCCTATGACCAGAAATGGCAGGAGGGGCTGCGGCAGCCTGTATGAAGCTAGTGGGCTCATCTATGGTGAGCAGTGGGAAGCCAGCAAACACATCCCTGGGAAGCAGAGACAGTCTCATGTTCTTTGTTGGTCTGACTGTGATGGGTCCTGTCTTTGGTCCTGTCTGTCCAGTCCTGGTTGTGGTGGTGTCTCCCATGCCCAGAGTGCATGCTTTGTGGGGAGGCTCGGTCATGACCCCTACAATTCTCCCTAATTGTGCCTTATTTGTCACACCCGATCCTACTGTGCTAACTGACCATGCCTGCATTATGTCAACCCTTTGTTAGTCCAGTGTATAAGTGATTTCTGGTCCTCTGTTCCCCAGTTCAAAATACTAATATGTCAGCTCTGATTCATAAATGACATGTGGAACTTCATACGGTGATTTTTTTGCACATGAATCTATGATTGTTTTGATAAGTGAGGGCCATTGAGTCGATGTTTCTGATTTGATAGCACTAGTGATATAACATTTATTTATTACAAATGATTATATATAAGTTTATTTATTATATCATATTGAGACCATAGTACTGAGTCAATGGTTAGCGACAGCAGTATTATAACTTTCATATTCACTGTATGCTGTAAATTACAATGTCTTCTTGCACATTCCCCGTCACTTGTACTATCACTGCATCCACTGGCAAATAGACCACCTAAAGCCAAGACCACCTAAAACAAGAACAAGTCATTACCAAGACCAAGGCAGGGCTAAATCAAGTCAAGATCAGAAACAAACTAATGTCTGAGAATACATAACACAACACAGTATAAAATGTGGGGCATAGGCACCATCTTGGTGGTAAGCAGTTTGTTCTAAAATTTGTATCACAGTATAATTTGAACCATAGATGTTTCTTTTTCTTAAAATTTCAATAAAATGCTTCTGGACAGGTAAAGCACAGGTATGGCTACTGCTTGATGCAAGGGCTTAGTTTTGGTCTCAGTGTAAAAGCCACCACAAAGCATGCACATCCAAATGATAAATTTATGGCATTTAGCTGATACCGTTATTCAGAGTGACTTAAATTACACAATTACAGGGAGTTACAATCTCCCTGGAGCAACTTGGGGTTAAGGGTCTTGCTCGGGGACCCACTGGTAGTAGACTTGAACCAGCGACCTCTTGGTCCATAACTGGAGCCTCATACCACCCCCTGATAAACTGATGATAAACTGATAAAATGATGAACTCTGGGTACTTGACAGAAGAAATAGCCAGTGAAAAATTATGGAGTCCGCACACCAGATGATGCTCCTGAATTTTTTTTAACATTTGCTACCTTATGCATCCACATAATTTTTATTACTCATTATCCTGATATCACTCAACCATGTTTCTGTTATTCCAGAATAATAAGATAAAAAGAATATTAATAAGAATCAGGCAAAATTAAAGCCTCTAATTCATGGATTTTGTTTCTAAATCTCCTAGCATTTAAACACAGACAGCAAAGGGTAGTCCTTTTGCAGCATCCCCTATTATTATTAGTTATGGCCTCCTCTATTCTTAACTAACTTCCCTGCCCCCCCCCTCCCCCACAACATGCACCACAACAACCTGGGGCCAGAAGCCTATGCGTACAATGTGGATAACTTGCAGGGAAAAATTATGGGATTGGCACTCCAGCCACTGCAAAACACTTTACATAGCTTCGATTATGCTTACAGGACACCCTTCTGCTCTTTGTGGGAGTAGCCTTTAGGAAGGCTGTACGCATTGTGGAGGGGATGGGGGGAAAGCCTCCGGGAGCCCCATCCCTGGAAGTGTCGAAACCACCAGAGAGATTCAATAGGTCCAGGTCTGTTGTAGATCGGGGCTAATGTGGTGCTGAGGTGTCATTGGCTGCATGGTGGCATTTGGGTCCCAATTTGAGGTGGCACCATCTGGGTGGGCACGTGGAACATCTTGTCTCTTTGGCAAGATGACCATCTTCCCCTGCTGTCGGGGGAGCTCCATAAACTCCGTGACTGAGGTACGCAGACCGGGGAGTAGTCAGATCTCTGTAGGTGGGTAGACATATTACTTGGTTGCTCTGATGGTTGCCATACTCAGGGAGTAGCTGTTGCTGTGGCAGATTGGCTCCCTTTCAATGAGCGTATCATGAGACTCAGGCTAAGGCACTCATTGAGTGTCTTGTCTGTTGTCTCAGTGTATGCTCCGACTGCGGTGAGTTATGTTTCGATAAGGGAAACATCTCGCATCTCCGATAGAAAGCTGATGGGTGCCCACCAGATGACACCCCTCTGGTCATAGGTGACTTCAATGTGACCACTGGTATCGACAGGGCTGGCTACGAGGATTGCGTCGGTCCCCATGGGTCTGGCAACCGGGGTGAAAGTGGCTCCATGTTCCTCGACTTTACAATAGGTCTAAGGCTGCGGATTGGTGGATCCTGGTTCCAGCGGCCTGCCTGCGGTGCCCCCCGACTGAACTTGTTCTGCAGGCCCTGCAACACCAACAGGTCCCAGCCCTGCGGTCCCCTTGGCCCCAGCTGGTCCGGCTGGCCCATTGAGACCCAAAGGGGCTCATGTCTGGGGGGCAGCCCTTCACCCCCCTAACCTAATCCAGGTTCCTCCTGCCCTAGTCCAGCTCTTATCCCGATGCCCTGTCCCACCTTCCATTCTCCCTGGTTTGTGGTCCTCTCCTAGTTGTCTGCAAACATTAGGCTTCAAGCTTCTCCAAAGGGCTCACAATTGCCTATTACACAAACAGAATGTGGGCACACCCTCAATGCTTTTGAATTAATTGATGAACAGGAGCTGATAAATATAATAACTAAAACCAAATCAACCACGTGCCCACTAGACCCAGTCCCCACCAAGCTTCTTAAAGAATCTCTGGGACCTCTGGCAAGACCTATAAGTTTTAGTTTTTAGAACTCTGGCTGCTGCATATTGTACTAGTTGAAGTTTATGTAAGGATCCAGATGGACAACCCGAAAGGAGGGAATTTCAGTAGTCCAGCCTGGAAGTTATGTATTAGTTTTTTGCATCTTGAAAGGAAAGCATTTTCCGAAGCTTGGCTACGTTGCGTAGATGGTGAAATGCCGTTCTGGTAATGCTATTTATGTGAGCACTGAAGCACAGGTCAGAATCTACCAGGATACAAAGATCTCGGACTACTGTTTTAAACTGAATAGGAAGGCCACAAGGGTTGAGGCCTCAAACTTATTACGAGCATCCTTAGGACCAACTAACAGTACTTCAGGTTTTTCTGTATTTAACATGAGGACATTTTTTGCCATCCAACACCTGATGTCTAGCAGATGTCTTTTCTAAAGAAGAAAGCTGGGATACATCACCAGGTTTTATAGATATATACAACTGTGTATCATCAGCATAACAATGAAAATTAACACCATAATTTCTAATAATGTTACCAAGTGGTAGCATATATAGAGTGAACAGTAGTGGACCCAGCACTGATCCCTGTGGGACATCATATCTAACTTTAGTGGGCTTGGATGATTCATTGTTTACATGGACAAATTGGTAACTATCAATTAACTAGGAACACAAGAGTGCCGTCTCTTTAATGCCAATCAATGATTCTAGTCGGTCCAAAAGAATATTATAGTCTACAGTATCGAATGCTCCAGTTAGATCCAGTAAGAGTAATAATGATATACAGCCATGGTCGGAAGCCATAAGCAAATCATGTATCACTTTGACTAAGGCAGTTTCTGTGCTATGATTGGAAGTCTAAAGCCAGACTGATATAGTTCATTAGCATTATTTTCTTGAAGAAAGGAAGACAGCTGTTGAGCAACAACTTTTTCCAGAATCTTTGAAATGAAGGGAAGATTCAAGATAGGTCTATAAAGTCCTAAGTCACTAGGTTCAAGATTTGGTTTCTTTAGAATAGGTCTAATAACAGCCATTTTAAAAGCTTTAGGAACATATCCAAGCCTAAGAGGTTAGTTTAACAAGTTTAACAGTGTAGTGCCAATCAGTGGTGCGATTTCCTCACGTAGTTTGGTAGGTATTGGGTCAACAAGGCTAGTAGAGGATTTGCAAGAGGAAATTAACTTCAAGAGTTCTGTTTGCATTACAGGAGAGAAACATTCAAAGGTATCATCATTAGTATTAATAGCACTAACAGAAGATTGGTGGTTGTGTGCAGCTGTGTGTGTGCTCATAATGGTCTGTCTAATCTTAGTTATTTTATTATTAAAAAATGCAATAAAGTAATCACTCCTAAGAGCTTCTGGGACTTGTGAGTTTAACATTGAAGGATTCTTTGTTAACCGAGACACAGATTCAAACAGTAATTTAGGATAGTTTTTGTTCTCTTCTGTTAGTTCTGTTTTGTTCTCTTCTGTTATATATATATATATATATATATATATACACACTCACCTAAAGGATTATTACGAACACCTGTTCAATTCCTCATTAATGCAATTATCTAATCAACCAATCACATGGCAGTTGCTTCAATGCATTTAGGG
>JAODKM010000611.1:0-10410 GCA_026780845.1 Petrocephalus sullivani
AAGGAAGCACTTCTTTACACAGCGGGTAGTTAGAGTATGGAATAGTCTTCCTGATAACGTAGTGCAAGCTAAATCCTAGGTTCCTTTAAATAAGAGCTAGATAAGATTTTAACAACTCTGAGCTATTAGTTAAGTTCTCCCCAAGCGAGCTTGATGGGCCGGATGGCCTCCTCTCGTTTGTATAGTTCTTATGTTCTTATGTTCTTATGATCAACTTGGCTGCAGCCTGGTTCAATGCAGTTCAGCACGGTCTAACATGGTTCAGCTGGCTCTGGTTACCATGGTGCCGATTGATAAGTGCACAGGTTATTGATGAGATCACTAGTGGATTCTGGAAGGCCAGAATCCAACACAGTTTATAGATAACCCTACTCAAACACATCTTAATCAGCTAATTACTAGGTTTAATATGTATGTCTGAGCAGGGAAATCTGCAAACTGAAAACTTCTGGTCCTCCAAGACTGGAGTTAGGCACCCCTGGCTCAATCCTGCTGTGAATTGTTTGTTGGATAGGTTTTGTATAAAGCAATGAATGTGGGTGTTTTAAATGTCTATTTGGTAATTTATTGGTAATTTATGTGCTTTGGAACAGTATTTGGTGGCTGCTTATCTCCCTGGATGTGTGTCCTTGCCTCTCCTGCTTTCCTCATTCTCTCCTCCTCCATCTCATCCCCTTCTCACTGCCTTCACCTGTTTTCATCCCCATGAGATCCTCTTTTTGGCCTCCCCTCCTGCCAGCACCTCATTGTCTGCATAGAGCAGGTCCTGAGAAACCCAGATAAACAGGCCACAGGAGCTGAGGCTCTCACGCCTCTCTGCTCATTGCTGCTAGTCTGACTGGGCTGCTGTTCCGGTTATGACAGTGTGACTGGTTAGTTTCTGCAGCTTGGGCCTGGCAAGGCTGTCATCAAAAACATTTTTCTAAAGCTGCCAAGGACATGCCAAGCAAAAATGCCTTGTACAAATGTCCAGCACTTATTAACTACAACAATAAAATAGTTTACAATTAAAATTTAACAACTAGAGAAATGCCGTATAATGTATATCCCTGTAATAGATAAAGGAAGACAAAAGAATTGTAAAAGAATACAATTGAAGTCAATAATGAAAATTTATTTTGTCATTTGTACAAGTACACAGGCTGTACATAAATGCACCTGGCACTAGAACACCCTAGGAGCAGATCGATTGATTTTGTGATCGTTTCATCGATTCTGTAATACAACCCTGTTTCCGAAAGGTTGGGATGCTGTGTAAAATGTGTATAAAAACAGAATTCAATCTTGTGCAAATAGTATTTCATTAGAAACAGAATAAAGACAACAAATCAAAAATAAAAATTGTATTGTTTTATGACAAATATATCTGTGCACTCTGTGCAGAAATGTTCCTCAAGGTAATATTGCAAAGAATTTAGGAATTTCATCATCTATGCTAGATAATGTCATTAAAAGATTCAGAGAATCCTGAGAAATCTCTGTATGCGTGGGACAAGGCCGAAAACCAATACTGGATAGCGGTAATCTTCGGGTCCTCAGACAGCATTGCATTACAAACAGACATGATTTTATAGTGAAAATCACTACATGGGCTCAGGAACACTCCCGAAAACCACTGTCTGTGAACACAGTTTCACACTCCATCCACAAATTTACAGAATACACTATATCTAAGCATGATCCAGAAACGCTGCCTACTTCTCACAGCCCAAGCTTGTTTAAGATGGACTGAGGCAAAACTGTCTGATGAATCAAAATTTTAAATAATTTTTGGGAAATCACACAGGCCACGTTGTCCAAGCTAAGGAGGAGAGGGACCATCTAGTGGACAGTTCAAAAGCCAGCTCTGATGGTATGACGACACGTACGTGTTTTGACACAGCATATGCTGCCATCCAGACAACATTGTTTTCAGTGAAGGCCTTGTATATTTCAGCAAGACAATGTCAAAACACATTCTGCACATATTACAACAGCATGGCTCTGTAGGAGAAGAGTCCGGCTGCTAGACTGGCCTGCCTGCAGTCCAGACCTGTCACCCACTGAAAACATTTGGTGCATCATGAAATGAAAAATACGACAAAGGAGACCCTGAACCATTGAGCAGTTGAAATCCTATATATCAGGCAAGAATGGGACAACATTTCACTTTAAAAACTCCAGCTACTGGTCTCCTCAGTTCCCAGACGTTTACAGAGTGTTCTTAAAAGAAGAGGTGGTGCAACACAGTAATAAACATTCTCCTGTCCAAACTTTGAAATGAGTTGCTGGCATCAAATTAAAATTAAGCATATATTTGACATAAAACAATAAAATCTCTCAGTTTCAACATTTTACATGTTGTCTTCGTTCTGTTTTCAAATTAATATGGGTTTGTTTGACTTGTAAATCATTGCATTCTATTTTTATTTTACATCCCAACTCTTTTGGAAATGGGGCTGTAGTATGCCTTGGACTCTTGGGTGAAGAAAAGTACTGACCATCACCTGGTGGATAGTTTGCTAAGGTGGCAGATGGCATGGCAGGTGAAAATGCCAGACAGGCTGGGTAGACCCAAGCGTATAGTGAGGGTGTTGAGAGTGTCTGGAGGAGGCCCCTGTCCGGGAGATCTTCATCTTGCACATCCAGAAGAACTTCCCTTGCATCCTGTGGGAGGCTGGAGGCATTAAGTCTGAATCCGCAATGTACCATGCCTCCATTACTAAGGCAACTGTGCAGACCTGTGGCGGTTGTTGCTGGTGTCTGTCGTGGTGGCAACCCCAAAGCCTGTGATGGACACCAGTGGTAAAGGGAGCTGTCAGGGTGAAGAAGGAAGCCTTCCAAGCATGGTTAGCTTGTGGGACTCCGGAAGCTGCTGACAGGTACCTGCAGACTAAGCGGAATGCAGAAACATAAACTCAGGTGTGGGACGAGTTTGTAAGGCCATGGAAAATGACTTTTAGTTAGCCTTGAAGAGATTCTGGCAAACCTGGGACTCAGGAGGGGGAAACAGGGCTGTGCTCATGCTGCTTACAGCAGGGATACTGGGCTGTTGACCTCACCTGGGAAAATATTCAAGCACTGGAAGGAGTATTTTGAGAACCTCCTGAATCCTACTGATATGCTTTCCGTGGAGGAAGTAGGGTCAAAGGACTCAGAGGAGGACTTGCCCATCATTAGGGCTGATGTCTCTGAGGTAGTCAAAAAAACTCTTCAGTGGTATGGCCCCAAGGGTGGCTGAGATTCACCCTGTGCTCCTGAAGGCTCTTAATGTTTTTGGGCTGTCTTAGTTGACATGCCTCCTCTCAACATTGTGTGCAAGCTGGGGACAGTGCCTTTGGAATGCCAGACTGCGGTGGTGGTCCCAATTTTTAAGAAAGGGGACTGCATTGTGTGTGCCAACTTCAGGGGATCATACTCCTCAGCCTCCCAGCTAAGGTCTAAGCTGGGGTTCTGGAGATGAGGGTTCATCTATTGGTCAAATCTCAGATCAAGGAGGTGCATTGCGGAATCTGTCCTGTTCATGGATCATTGGATCAGTCCTTTACCCTCAAAATGATATTTGAGCATTCTTGCAAGATTGCCCAACCAGACTAAACATTTTGTGGACCTGGCAAAGATATACAGCTATATCTCTTGAGGTGGTCCTGTGGGACGTGCTTCGGGAGTTTGGGGTACCAGGCCCATTGCTACAAGCCATTAGGTCCCTATGTGATTGGATAGACAACCAGTAGTAAGTAAAACTCATTTCTGGTGGGTGCTAGAGTCTATGAAGGCTGCAATTTTGTGTGTTTATATTCATAACTTTTATACACAGAATTTTTAGGTGTAGCTATGGGGTGAGCCGTTTCAATGACCTCAGGATTTCATCTTTGCTTTTTGCAGACGATGTGGTCCTATAGGTTTCATTGAGCTGTGATCTCCAGTGTGCACTGGGGCAGTGTGCAGCCAAGTGTGAAGTGGCCAGGATGAAGATCAACACATCCAAGTCTGAGGCCATGCTGCTCAACTGGAAAAGGGTAGATTGCACCCTCCCAGTTCTGGATGAGTTACTGCCTCAAGTGCAGGATCGTGGGGTCTCACAGGTCAAGGAAGAAAGTAGTGCAAGATTGACAGGAGGATCAGTGCGGCATCAGCAGTTATGTGGATTTTGTACCAGTCTGAAGAGAGAGCTGAGGCGAATGGTAAAGCTATCAATTTACCGGTTAATCTACGCTCCCACACTCACCTATGATTACAAGCACTGGGTAGTGACCGACAGAATGAGCTTGTGGATACAACTTGTGCAAATGAGCTTCCTTTGCAGGGTGCCTGGGCTTAGCCTTAGAGATAGGGTGAGGAGCCAGACATTTAGGATGGGCTCAAAGTAAAGCCACTGTTCCTACACATCGAAAGGAGCCAGCAGAGGTGCTTCAGGCATCAATTTAAGATGCCTCCTGTATGCCTCTCTGGGGAGGTGTTTCGAGCATGTCCAACCAGGAGGAGACCCCAGGGCAGACCCAGGACACTCTAGAGGTAATATCTCTTGGCTGGTCTGGGAGCGCCTCGATATCCCGCCTGGTGGAGTTGGGGGAGAGCAAAGTCTGGGCATCTCTGGATAAAACCTGGATAAAGGGTAGAAAGAACATCTGATTGTATGAGAAATGCTGGGGTCAGGCATTCATCCAGCACCCCTTGAACAGTTTGTAAGGTTAAGGGCCTTGCTCAAGGGCCCAAGAGTGATATAATGACTCTGCCAGACACGGGATTTGAACCGATGACCTTGTGATCATGGTGCCACACACCAACCAAGTAGCATTCCCATATCAGGAGTCAAGCTCAGCCCGCCTGGGTGAAAACCTAATCAGCAGACCATATGGGATCTGCAGCCGAAAGCATATGAATAAATATGCAAATGAGCATGTAAATGAAAATGAATTAGGCTCCCCTTCAGATGAAATACTGCTTTCAGTCACCCTCTGTTCGCCTTGATTTTCCTCCGTCTCTGACATCAGGACTTGAGAGAATCCAGCCACCCGTACTCAGGCTGACAGCAAGAGCGGCGTCTGCAGTCATTAACGCTGATTAAAGCTGCTCCCTTAACGAGCGTCTCCCCCCCTACACCCCCACTTCACTTGGCATTTGTGAGGAATGAGGGATGTGGCGATCTACACGCGGGGGTCCCATAGCGGTTTAGCAGGGGTGAAGGTTACTCTCTGCTTGTCAGCCGTGCAGCCAGGATGACATGCAGAAATGAGCATTTACGCTCTGGGCACTCCAATGTGCTGCACGCTCTGATTATTTCAAACCAAGCACATCGTAATTACTGCCTTTCACGATGTAGCGCTCGGCGGCTATCTGGCCACTGTCGCGGCCCTGCGCTTAACAGAAATGCAGCTGTTGCAGTAACATATTCTGCTTTCTGTCGTGGCAAGCGCTGTGATCAGCAGCCCTCTCACAAGGGTGCCGTAGTGCCGTGCACTTTTAATTCCATGCATATCTGCTCGTTTGCCGCCTCGGTAAACCCACATGTTGGTATTTCGGGCAGATTCATAAGCGAAGGCAGCCGCGATGCCGTGTGATTATCGCTGTCTTATTTAAGTCTGCACTAATTAAGTTCTGCATATCTAAGAAGGCTTATTCTTATAGTTTCTGTCTAGTCAGGTCAGAATGCCAGTAAAACATGAGGATTCTTCGTTGGTGAATTCTGATTTTAAAAGAAATCCTCCCAGGATATTTTGAGACAAAAACTGCAGGTGTACCAGTTGGCAGAAAAGGGTAAAAATTATGGAGAATGAAGAGAACTCTGTGTGCTGAGACAGATTCGGATGACAATCACGTCAGGACGAAATAACCGGTTATGAAGTGACTTGGGCAACAATGGAGCAGAAAGGGTTTTGGGCTGCCTAATGCTTCTCCTGTTCCAGTGGGAACATGGGAGTGCTGATTTTTTTGTCTGTGGTAACATCATGGTTTTCTGTCTTATTTGGAATATGGCTGGCAGCAGCAATGACCTGAGCCTGTAGGCCAGTTTGATAAGAGGATCTCCAGCGTCTGAGATCATGGGGCATGTCACTTTCCCCAGGACCCCAGACTGCTTTTTAGATCAGCACCCAGTATCCACAGTGGTTCCATGTAAGACGCCCCCCCCCCCCTTCCTCATTTGCCTGGCACTGACCATGAAATTGCCTCCTTTCTGTGTGAAACCACCAGGCGCCTTCCTACATCATACCCCCCTCTTCTCCTTACACCCCAACAAACACAAATGATAGGCCCCCTTTTCCCCACCTGCAGCCAACATGCTGTTTATATCTCCTAGCAAACCATACATCCTCATCTCACAGAGTTGCAAAAATCAGCATCCTTCCATTTCCGCTCGGTCTTCACACTTTCAGATGAGTTTCGTGAAATGCTGCTTTCGTCCCCTTTAATTCCAGAGCATGGAAGAGGTTTTTTTTTCCCTTTTACTCGCAGTTTATGAATCATTTTAATGGTATGCAAATGAGCATGGAGCCGCTGGAAACTGAAAAGACTGGGCCCAGAGCTGATGCTGATGTTTATGAATCTGTCATCAGTGTAGCAGTCTAAGAGATGGTTCTGAATAGCTCTTGTTGCCTTTTGCGCCTTGTGCGGCTGATCTTGAAAGTGGAAAGCCATCTGGCTTTGTCACTCACTTTGTCTTGGCTTGATTGATGTGTGTTCATAGTTTTTCAGATCAAATGTACCCTCGTAATACATCAGCTGCGTCAACATTTACACAAGTTCCGTGTCACATTTCATTCAGAGTTTGGCCTTCAGGCTGCAGCAGCATTGGAGAATAAGAGATAACAATGCGCTCCATTCTTAAGCCTTCTACAGTATTTCGATAAGCTGTAGCAGACGTGACATCACATTTCTTGCATCGAGCTAAGAGGCTGACTGTGTAAAAGACCAACATTGTTAATAATTTTGTCTACCTCCACCCAACCCCAGACCAGTTATTACCATAAATGTTGTGCTCCACCCAATCCCAGGCCAGTTATTACCAGGAATATTGTGCTCCACCCAATCCCAGGCCAGTTACTACTATAAATGTTGTGCTCCACCCAATCCCAGCTCAGCCTTGGGCATGCGTGCAGAAACTTCATCCAATGATGATGTGTGCTGGGATTCAAACCAATCCCGGCTGGGCTATTACTGTGCTGCCACAGCTCCACCCAACCACAGACCAGCTATAACCATGTGTGCTAGAAATCCAAGCAATGCCATATGTAATGGAGACTAAGGGAGAGTCTATGATTTAACCCTTGGGTTGGCTTTGCACCCAGTAAGGTTGCCACTTTCTGTCGAAATATGCTCCCCTAAATAGGATCTGGAATCACCTGTGATGGACACCAACCACTTCTGGACCAGCAAATCTGTACTGGATATGATCTCAGGAGCTATGAATGTAAATGTAGAAGTTCCAGCTAGTCCCAGAGTAGGTGTAACTTGAAGTGTCCTGGTGCACCCGTATCACTTGGCATAAATAACATTATACGACTCCCTTTAGAGTAAGTTAGCAGCCAGACAGCTACTAAAAGAATTTGGGAGGATTAAAAACAGGCAGACATTTGGCAGATTAAACCGAGAAACGCTAAATGTCATGTCCTGCTGGGAATGTAAAATATGCTGGCATGTATGGCAGGACCCAGACCTGCGAGGGAAAGAGTTGCTGATTGAAGTCACAAGAGGACTGCTGCTGTTGTACCCTTGAAATGCTTCTTTTATTGCCTAGGTAGAAGCATCCAGCTGTACTAATGAATTGCACGGTGTGTGCAAAAAGCAGCTGAATTCAGCTCATTAAGGAATAAATAAGACAGATTACACTTCATGTTTAGATACAATATGCATGCTGTCCATTACATTGCTTAACACTGGAATTCATGCCATATGAGATGATGCCGTTGGCTTGACGTTCAAATGCATAAGAATTCCTGTTGTTTCATTCCGATGGCTTTCTGACCTCTCATTGTGACATTACGTTTTCCAGAACTATAACCTCTATCGGGTGTTTTGTGAAGAAATGTGCACCTCAAATTCTTTATTATTTTTTTTTTTTATTTAACCAAATTATACACACGATTAGAATGAATCACCCTTCTAAGGACCACTACTCACCGGTGAAATAAATTCAAGACGTAGTTATCTAATGCTCTATTTATCAGGGTATTGGCTTGATTTTGAAGATTCTGGCTGAGGTAAGCACATTAGCCTTCAGTAAATCTGTTACTTGGGTGGAATTCATGGATGTGCGTGGTGGGGGGGGGGGGGGTATTTATGAGGAACTCTGCAAGCATCACAGTACAGCGGTTTGCTCTGTGCTTTTGCGTTTCACAGTAGCGTCGTGCTGTAAAAAAACGGAAACCCTTTTCCCATTATTACCAGGAGAAGAATGGAGAGCCTAGCATCTTGCCTTGTTAATCTCGTCTGTGTGCTGTCTGCCCAGAGCTTCCCATCACTGTCACGACGGACTATGTTTTCCCTGGCCGAGCACCAGGCAAAATACTCCTGCCCTTGACAATGTCTTTAGCTCCAAGCCACTAAGGAGAGCCATCTGCTGGTGAGGCCGGGACTATTCCAGTCATGCTATAAGCTCTTCTCTGGGAGGGACTCTTCTCTGTAAGGTCTTATTTTGAAACCAGACAAGGATCACAGAAGCACAAACAAAGACATGTATCAGTTCGTTTTGTCCATCTGCTGCTCCTTGGTGTGATGGGACGAGGTTGTCACTAAGGGTGTCCAGGCAGGTGGGATGGTGACAGGTCAGCCCTCAGCGTTAGTGATGGCAGCACATGCTGTTACCTGACCCCTCGCTGCCCAGAAACCTCAATCACACGCCGCCCACTGACCTTTCTTCGCCTTTGCCGTTTTTTTGAGAGGTTGAAGCCTGCCACATCAGTAAGTATGAAGCGGGGTGAACCCGGAGCCAGAGAGTGTCATCGCTGTGTGCCTTACTCTGCGGCAGGGACAGCAACCTGAAAGCCTGCCCTGGTCTCGAAGTGTCCAGTAAAGACAGCGTTTCTCATAGACGTATAGCGTGTGATATGGCCCCTGGTCCTTCATCATTCGTGCCATTTTTCATGTTTACAAAGATACTGGGAAAAGGATGCTCTGCGACCTTTCAGGCTGATAAGTGGTGCTCTTTCTCCAACAATGGTGATGCCTCCAGTCGATCTGTGAATCTGTCACCTCTAAGCACAGGGATGTCTGCTTTCAGTACTGAAACTGAAGAGAAAAAAGTAAATTACTAGCAGGTCAAACCCCCATCTCACTCGATGACACATATAGGACATAGTTAGTCCAGTCTATACATACTTATTTTTCAAGCCTGAGTGCCAGAATCTGAGGTGGCAATGAACTTTTAGCCCAGCCTTATGGCCAGACCGATGTCATTTCTGCAGACAGACCTTCTCGCTCCCCTCTTGGTCTGGCCGCTTCCTCTTCGCATCAGTGTCTCTTGAACACTTGCCAAAGAAGCACAGTATCTAGAACAGCTCTGCTTGCATTTCGATCATAGGTATTCCAGGCGGCTGCTGCAAACGAAGAATGCTGCATTTCACCGCTAATGATTTAGATTCCATTTGAGCAAAACCGAAGCAGAAATGTGTCTTTGGTTTGGTAGTTGTGTTGTGGGGATTTGGAAACATAAAGCTTAATGTCAGTTTTAAGAGAAAAATCTGTAAGATCTTAGTGCAGCCTGAATATAAAACGAAAACATAAAATCAGTCCCAGCTCATTGAGAAAAATCTAAAGCTTTAAGAGTACATAGATGCTGTTAAACATGCATTGTGTTTGTATACTTGCTGGTGTATTGCCCAATTCTGTATTCATTAGTATCACATGGATTTCCGGGCTTCCCACTGGGGCCTTAGGAGGGGCTGACAGGACGGATCCAGCCCGGGAACACTTCAGCCCCTGGATCTCCACAGGACTCCCTCATTTCCTGGATAACTGTCAGTCGCTCTCAGTGAAGGCCTTGTTTACGGACCTTCCGGCATTTTACGCGGAGGAACTCCTCAAATAAACTGAGAAAAGGAGAGAGGGGGCAGAATAAAAATGGTTGAAGCCTGCAGACAGTTACAGAGCTCTCCGGCCGGTACAGATCATCATTCCACTCAGGAGGCTGGAGTCACATCCCCAAAGCAGAGTGAGGGGCCCTCAGCATGGCGTCATGGGGGAAGAACCCTCGTTGACTGACAGATACACACGTTGTAATGTTTCGCCTCCACCCAGTGAGGGCTGTCATACATTTACAGCAGGTGGATGTCCTCCGTGTCACCCCCTCCTCCCCAGCTGAACACCCTGCCCCCGCTGCTGTGCCTCGCCAAGCTCGACCCGGAGTTGATGTTATGATTACACTCACCTAAAGGATTATTAGGAACACCATACTAATACGGTGTTTGACCCCCTTTTGCCTTCAGAACTGCCTTA
>JAODKM010000613.1:0-10378 GCA_026780845.1 Petrocephalus sullivani
GGGGGGGCCCCGCGCCGCGGCAGGGGGGGGGGGAAGGAAGCAAGAGGAGCAAGCCTCCGCCCGGGAAAGGGGGGGGGGGGAAAGAGGGGGGGGGGGGCGCGGCGGCGCGCGGGCCGAGGGGGGGGGGGGGGGGGGGGGGCACAGACTACCAGAGCCTCTCTGAAAACTTACATTCGGGTAAGAGGTGTGACATATACACACATATACACAACCAGACACACAGATACACATACGCATACACAGATCAGAGCCCTGCACCCAGCAGGCTGAGCCAGTAACATCTGCAGCACAGACCCAGAGACACTGATACACACATATGCTGCGTTCCATTTGCCCTCGGAGTCGGATTCCAAGTTTCGAAGCTGGAAGTGACGACATGCACGCTCCGAGAAATATCTCAGAGCAGCCCAGAGTACCCAGAGTTTCAGATTCAAGATGGCTGCTCAGTGATATTTACATTTTTAAGCACTTTAGTGCTGTTTGAGTCAATTTCATAAGCTGTGTAACCCATACAGTGTTATTGTAGTCGATAGATGTGTTGCTACGGTCACGTTATACGTGAAATACCGCATTATGTGTCGTTTATCTACTGGCTAAAGAATTGTTTGGTCCATGTTGCAAACAAATGACTAGTCGAACCATTTGTGTGCAGGATTGGTGACTCGAGCCGAAAAGTTCCGATAAAAAGTGTAGATGCATTAGGGTATGCCTAGCTTTAACCTTATCAGAGTTCTAGCTTCTGTGGCAAATGGAACGCATCCGACTTGGTTTTCCCCAAGTTTTTAGTGGATGTGATTTCATTCCGAGTTCCGAGTTCTGACCTCCGAGGTAAATGGAATGCACCAATACACACTAGTGCAGCACAGACCCAGAGACACTGACATACACATACACAATGGTGCAGCACAGACCCAGAGACACTGACATACACATACACAATGGTGCAGCACAGACCCAGAGACACTGACACACATAAACACAGGTGCAGCACAGACCCAGAGACACTGACACACACATACACACAGGTGCAGCACAGACCCAGAGACACTGACACACACATACACACAGGTGCAGGCCAGACTTGCACTGGAGCTGCACAGAGCACAGGGTGCAGGACAGTATGACTGGGTAAAAAGAAAAAGCACAGTGAAGTTTCAAGCAACAAGTCACCTGATCTGAAGGAAGTATCCTGGTCAGGCCAGCAAGACAGGCCAGCAAGGCAGGCCAGCAAGACAGGCCAGCAAGGCAGGCCAGCAAGGCAGGCCAGAAAGACAGGCTAACATACTGCAAAAAAACAAAACATGCAAAGACAGGATGGCAAAGTGAACACAAAGAAAACTGACAGCAGAGAGGGGAAAGCACCGAATCAAGGGCCAGGGAGCAGATGATAGAGAGACTGTTTGCACCTGTGTTTTAACAGTGATACCCCTTTTACATGAAGACCTACAGAACATGTGGAACTACATTATGATAATGATGCACCCATGGAGGGAGCCATTTTAGGGAAGGAATGTCAAACACTCTCTGGGTAAGTAGGATAAGAACGAAAGAAATGGAGAAAAAAACAGCAGAGAAAGCACTGGAGGATTCTGGGAACTATCCAGGACTTTCATTATCTTTGATGTAGATTTTAAAAAACATAATTAAGTCCATACAATTATCTCCCTCCCTCTGTTCTCCAAACTAATCGATGTTTGGGAGGGGGGTGCCGTTTCTGCCAGTGCCCCCGCCCTTTGCAGGACAGCCCTATTGTCCTCTGTCTCAGTGACGCTCACATGCTGCCCCACAAGGGCCCTCAGCACTTTCCAAACAGTCTCCGCCCCCTCACACCCCACAGTGGAAAAGCTGAGTAAGGCCAGTGTCCTTGGGGGGGGGGGGGGGATTCTAACTAGTTATCATGCAGCTAGTCATTAAAAAATCACTTTTACCTTTGTTTTTGTTTTTAAGCAGACAAAAGCACAGTAATGTAAAAATTCTGCTATTACCCTCCCTATCAGTAGCACCCCAGGAAAAGGTGATGGTGAGGGAATCAGAAAGGGAAAACCCACCCAGGCACCGTGGGGGTAGAGGGGGGGTGACAGCAGATGAAAGTGGGGCGCTCTCAAATCTGCACAGCGTGGCACTGATGAAGCCCCCCACCCACCCATCCCATTCAAGCATTTCCGGGAGGGAGGTTAATGGCAGGTATTAATTGCGTCAGTGTGGGATTCGCAGGAGACACAAATGCATTTGACAGAATGGCGAGTATAACTCAGACTGGGAGGGAAGGAGGGTGAGGAGGGTGAGGGGGGGAGCAGAGAAACACTGTGGAAGCCTCCATGACCAGCTAATCAGATCTCCGTTAAAATCAGACATCCATCTCGGGCCCCCTCCCTCCGCATCGGCATGGTCCCGGGCCCCATCCCTCTGCCCCCTCGGAGACCTGGCAAGAAAGCCCAGCGTAATTGTGAAAAATGGGCTGAGGTCGGCGAGTGAATACGCCGGCCGGCAGGCTCGCTGAACCGGGGCTCTGGCTTGGTTCACCATTCGCTTTAATCAAATATCCTTAACTGTGACCGAGTCTCCTCAGCAAACTGGGCCGAGGTGCTGGTAAAGGGCAGCGTGCGGGTCGCAGAGATAAACATTAACCGGGGCAGCGAGGAGACCAGAAACTGGCAGAAATCACAGTCGCCACAGAGATTGAAATACCTGACGCTGATGGCAGGGGCCCTCACAAACAAACTGTGCCCCCGATGACTGAAAACCAGTTCACGACTTCCTGCAACCGCGCTACTGAAACTCTGGGCTTAGCTGCCAGATGGGACCCGGCACAGCAGACATGGGGGGAGGGGGGTGGAGAAGAGGGAGAACAAAAATTTGAGCCCAAATTCATTGACAGGTGCTTTACACTCACGCAGGCTGGCTACAGTGCATGTTGGGATGTGTAGTTTTGTAGCTTGAACCTGTGCAGTTTTTATCCAGGCTATCAATGGAGGCCTCATGGTCACACATATCTGCCTGTGAGAGGCGGAGCCAATCTTGCCATTGGCTTCCCTGGCCGTTTAGGAGCAGACTTGGCAGCCAATGGCATTACGGTAACTCAACTGGCCAAACTTGCCCAACCCCCTCCGCCCCAGAGTACTCAACCAGCCCCTGCTTTTTTCCTGCTTCAGCAATACAGCTGTAGCCCTCTTAGATCTGGGGGCTCCCTTCTCCTTTTTTAAAGCCCTCCTCCCCTCACTCACACGCTCAGCCACTCTCTCTCTCTGGCTCCTATTTTCCATCCTCATTATAATTAAGCAGAACGGGCTGCGACACATCAAGCCTGGGAGTTAAATTAGAAAGGGGGGGGTGGGAGTCAGGGGGAGGAGGTGAAAAAAAGAAAAAAAAGTGAGAGGGATGGTGTCTGTGGGGCGGGGTGCATGTTCCGCCCATTCCTACCTCCAAGCAAATTTAAACAGGCCTCAGAAATGTTGGCGAGCCTCCATGTACATGTGTGGGGGGGTATAATCTGAAATGCACCCTTGTACCCGGTGCGGGCATTGCTGTGAGCCTCTGAAGAGCCCCTCACAAAGGCACATCTGCGCACAGGGAGGAGCCTGGAGTAGAGCAGGAGGCAGCAGAGAGAGGGCGGGACGGGGGGAGGCAGCGGTGGGAGAGCGAGGCGGGGAGAGGCAGCATAAGGAGAGGTGGGCGGGGAGAGGCGGCGTAGGAACAGGTGGGCGGGGAGAGGCAGGGCAGGGAGAGGCGGCGTAGGGACAGGTGGGCGGGGAGAGGCAGTGTAGGGACAGGTGGGCGGGGAGAGGCAGTGTAGGGACAGGTGGGCGGGGACAGGTGGGCGGGGAGAGGTGGGCGGGGAGAGGCAGCGTAGGGAGAGGAGGGACAGGCGGGCGAGACAGGTGGGAGCATGGGCGAGTGCGTGTGTGAGCATGTGAGAGAAGAACATCTGAGAAGCTGTAACGGAAACCTCCATATCTCAGAAAGGGCTGCGAGCCCAGGATCCTCTGTGTACCCCCCCCCCCCGACAGAGCACTTGGTGGGGCTCGGCATCCGCCCCCTCCCCCCTGGTCTCGGCTGTGTGGCTTTATTTATCACGCTGCATATTCAGGCCCGGTGCTGTGCCGCGCTCCTCATCCCCCACAAGACCTTTTAATCATCCCGCGCCTCACATTCTCGCGGCTCCGCAGCTCCCCCCCCCACTCCCCAAGCCACCGTCGTTCCATCGTTTGCTTGTAATTTAAATATCTCTTTCTTTAACCTGTCCCAGCAATGAAACAAAACCGGGGCAGGGGGGGATTATGCTGCTCGTCTCCCTTTTCTATTTAGAATAAGGGACACGGAGAGAGGGAGAGAGAGATGAAGGGAAGGAGGAAGAGGGAGAGAGAGAGGGGGAGACAGGATGGAGGGAGGAAGAGGGAGAGAGAAAGGGAGGAAAGGGGGAGAGAGAGAGGGGGGAGACAGGAGGGAGAGAGAGTCCCCCACACCAATAAAAATAGATAGGATGTCATGCTGATGAATGATTAACTCAGGGCCTGACATGCAGCCCAGAATGGAGGGAGGAAGGGGGAAAGAAAGCGAGGGAGGGAGGTAGAGGAGGAAGAGGAGAGGCGGCGCGGGAGTCGGCAGGGCTCTGGCTCCGCAGTGTTTGATGGCACGCCCCATGCACTGCGTGTGCGGACGGGCTATGTAAATGCTTAGGGGTATAATCAAAGCGTGGGCAGCGGCAGCGTGGCGGGCCGCTAGCGACGTGTGCCCCCGCCGGGGGATCTCACCCCAGCCAGCCACGCCGCAAGCTTTATATTCCCCTTGTAAGCAAGGAAACAAAGGGAGCATTAAAAACGGCAGACAGAGAGGGAGAGCCAGAGAGAAATTAATGGTAATTATTTTTAAAACCAAGCCCTGCCTTTTTTTTAAGCCCAGCGAACACGACAATAGGAAAAAAGAGGAAAAAAAATCAGCATATTTACTGACAAGCCCCAGTTGTCCAAGAGAGCAGAACAAAGCCGATGCTCAGATCCATGGACAGCGAAACATTACGAGCTAAAAGCTGATGACCGGCAAAATTAATTAAGGTGAGAGACAATTAAAGTTCACGTGGCAGAGTGATGTAAACTTGGCAAATCTGCCTTAATCCAAACAAAGCACTCAGGTTATTAGGAAACCCGAAGCACTAGAACTGTATCTTCTCTGGGTAAAAATATTACAAAATAGAGCACCTTTCGATGTCACATGTGGCATCCAATAGCAAAGCTCGTTATACACCGTGTCGAATGTGGATGTCTTCACTTTGCTTCTAAGGATACCGGGTCACGTGACACATAGGGTCCAATAGGACTATCGCGGCACTGAGCCAATCAGCAAGTGCCTGCTGGAGGAACATCCACGAGCGGCTAAGTGTTAAAATTAGCCAGGCATCGTGACTTGGGGGGGGTGGGGGGGGGGATGGTGGAGCTGGACCTCGCTTCTGCACTGCACCAGGGACCCACCCCCAGCTCCTCCCCGGCCCCTCGTACCCCAGCCTCCATGCACTCCTTACAAACGAAGCCAAAAGGCTCTTTAGCAGATGAAGCACGGGGCGTCGTCCTGGCGGACATGAGCCTTTTCCGCTTTTTGTGCCCTGGTCCAACTCCGGTGAAAAAGGGCAGGATTTTATCAATTAAGAGCCGGACAGTGCGTCACCTCATGGGGAGATGAGATTCATTGTTTGCGCGTGATAACTTCAAAGGAGACTATGACAGCCTGTGTTTTTGCCTACGGGGGACACAGATCATGTTTTCAAAAAACCCTCCCCCCCATCCCCAAGCACCCCTCTGCAGACAGAGAGAGAGAGAGAGAGAGAGATAGGAGGAGAGGAGCACAGCTTATCTGATTTGTTTTCCCGACAGCTCGGGGAAGCTCGACCATCTTCATCCTGTTTATTTACGCATTTTTCTTCTCCCCAAACCATGAGCGGTGGGCGACTCCGCGGGGGGGGCGGAGGTTGGGAGCTGTGGAGCTGGACTTCAAATGCCGCCGGCCCAAAAGCAAGGAGAGACCTTGCCGCCGTGTCCTTGAGCGCCGCACTCATAGCTGCCGACCGCGTAAGTGGGTAACGCGAGAGGCCCGTCGGCCGATCCCACCGCTGCGTCCCACACACGTACGCCTGTCAGCCTGAGAAACTCCTGGGTGGCTTTTATGACAATAAAACCACAATCAGCAGCAGCACCAGAGCCGTTCACGTCCCCAGCCAGTGCTGGGAGAGACAGGCCGGCCTTAGATCAGCCTCCACAACGGCGGCTGAAGGCTCTGATTGTGGACAATTCACGAGCGCTCGCATATAATTACTGGCAAATGATGCTAATGAGAGCACTAGCGAAGCAGAGAGAAATGCTATAGTTGCCACTGTCAGGGTGCCAGCCTTACAGCCACAGCCCCAAGAATGACCCAGTCAACTGTTCAAACTAGAAACCCACTAGAAAGATAAGAATGTGATTGACCAATAGGATTTAATGTTACGTTACATCTGGCACTGAATACACAGTTACGCTGTCCACGATTGGCTTTTCTGTCACACACATCCCAAAATGAAACAAAAAAAGAGTAAACTGGCATTGATGTAGTAAGAAGGTGAACAGCATCTAGGATACAAAACAGAGTAGATCTGCTCAGGAAGGTGCTATGGCGTCCTTTAGACAGCAGAGTAGCTGCTACGAAGCGGTCAGCCATTTTAGCTTTGGAAGGGCAGTTGAGCGAGCCAGAAGTGGCCACAGACTGAGCACACCGTGAGCTGCTAATCACACAGCGTCTTTGTGAGGGGGCCACTCACACCGGCACGCAAAGGCCATCACGTCAGCTGTCAGGCATGGTCCTTTATGGGGGTGGCGAGAGAGCGGCTGGGACAGTCTGGCCAGCAATTTCAACGTGCAAACTGCCATCTGTGGAATCCCTGGCTACGGGCATTTACTTATCCTAATGAAGTATTGTTCTTGTGTCTGGGCCGGGTTGGGCCAGGAGGCACAGGGCGTTATTCCTGCTCCACAGTGGGAGGGCTGGAGTGGGGGAGGTGGGGCATTAGGGGGGGTACAGCCTGCAGGAACGGTTAGAGGTGAAATGGCAGAATTCACGCCACATAAATAGGGAAGCAGTTAATTTTTCCAGGGCACTCATGACAGCAGCCCCAGAAGCAAGCGGGCACCCTACACACACACTTCCAGCGTGTGGGTCCCACTTAGCCCAAGTTTCTGCCCACAAAAAAACGCCCCGGATGCCCTCGTGATTCTAGAGCCAGGGTTATTACCGTTAAACTGATTTCAGGGCAGTACAGGGAAAAGTCAGACAGGATATTTGAGACTCTCTCCAGTAAGACGCGCTTTTCATGCAGCGATCTGCTAACACCCACGGAAATAAACCCCACTGCATCTCACAGAGACGGTAGATTAAGTCGCTGCCAAGAGGCATTACAAACAGTAACCAAACTTTACAGGAAAAAAATGTGGATAAAAGGAGGGAAAAAAAGCAAGAAATCAGCCAGGAAATAACCAGATGAAAAGCAGCTCAAACTAGTGTTCTTTGGCCTCCATTTTCATCTCAGGCATTACTAATCGCACAGTGTTCTTTGGCCTCCATTTTCATCTCAGGCATTACTAATCGCACATGGAGTTTGAACATAATCATGCTGCTGGGCTCTATTCTGAGTGCATCAAGCGTAAAACGATCTGAGGGTTAGTCTCCATCCAGGGAGATTCAAAACAACAGTCAAACCAGTATGTGGCGATGCATTATGGGTAAGAAGCAAGATTTACCTAAAGACCGGATGAGTAATTAAAATACAACAAAGTCATCACATGGCCAGATATATGAGTGGTGACTACATATTCACAAGTTGTATGCATACGTGGAAAGAGACGCACACACGCACACACACACAGGCCTGATATTACAGCACAGCTGGACAGAAGAGAGGTCCCCACCATAACCGCAGCACTATGGTAACTAGGTTATGTGGATCATTCCCAAGATGCAGGAAGAACATTTTATGGGTTTATGGGTTAATGGGCTGCTCAGCCAATGGAATCGCCTGGACTTTAAGCAAAAAAAAAAAAAAAAAAAAGCAGGGGGGTGGAGGTTGGCTGCCAAACATAGTGCACGCCGCACAGGGGGCTTGCATCAGATGACTAAAGAGGACCATATTTTTAGTAACTGACCCCCCCTCCCCTGCATGCCCACAGCTGCCCAAAAAACCCCACGCAGTCTAACCAGAAAAATATTCCCCTAACCTTGGAATACGTCTGGTTGACAGTGTTTTTTTTCTTCTTTTTTCTCTCACCTTTGGAGGGGAGGATAGGATGCAAATAAGTTCTTGAGGAATAAAATTCAACTGACTTTCATAAGCACCCGGTTGACAGAAAAAGGGTGGGGGGGGGACTTCAGATAGCAATCAATACAGGCAAGAAATGTGACGATAAGAACTGGGTTTGTGACAGACGGCGCTCAGCCGCTGGGAAGGCCGCCATCAACAGCGGCCCGTGGGATACCCATAAGTGCAGCGTTTCTGCTGGGGGGGGGGGGGGGCACGGGCAGATCGATCAGGAGGCCCGTCGGTGATCTTAATTCCACACGGGACACTTGGAAGCCGACGAGCCCGCCCCAGTTGGGGCCCGCAAATAGCTATCCGGCACTTTCATTCTTTACTTTTTAAATCAAATAAGCTTTCATATGTCTGCTAAACCCTGGAGGACGACCGCTGGTCTCCGCAAATCCACGCGCACAGACTCTGCAGTCCGCCACAATCTACCAAAATTCGCCAAAGCAAGTTATATTCCATTTTATCCTTATATTGAGTTATTATTATTCTATGTACATTTGATATGACCACCTGCCACTGTGGGAGGGAACCCAGATCTCACTCCCACAGGGTCCCGTCTCATACCTGGAACCACTGCAAAGCTTTATTCACCTTCCTGCCATTACAGGGATCAGGCAAGCAGCGGCAGACCTTGCAATGCCCCGGGCGGCCACATGGGGGGGCGTAAGGGCCCAAGTATCCAATTCGGCTCAATCACCAATATCGACAAAGCAATATGGGCAATTGCTCATAATTCCGACAAGTAGCCCCCACAGACAGGGTGGGAGGGGGGGGGTCCAATTTCCAGTTTAAAAACATTGAAATGGAAGAGGCATCAAGTGTCCCTTTAAAATCCACCTGGGCTCACGCCATTACGAAAGGTCAGTATGGGAAAGTGCACCCTCCCATTCCAGCCCCACACCGTTACTGCCGCTCTGGGGGGCCCAGAACAGAGAGCCTGCCTCCCTCTCACACCACATATCAGCTCGTGATTTTTCGGAGCACTGGTAAGGTCATGTTCGGCCACATTGAATGAATGCATGAATGAATGAATGAATGAAAATTCAAAATGGGATGTGGAGCGAGTGGGTCGAGAGCGGCGTGATGCGGCTTTAACATCCATGTCTTCCCGGTCCACCCCGCAGACCAATGAGTGATGAGGGTCCCGGGGGAACCTCCACTGAAAGGCTGCACAGCGAGCTGGAGCAGGCAGATGTAAGGTCTGGAAGATTAAGAGGAGAACGGGCGTTCTTCATGTGCCCCGGGAGGGCCGTCTGCGCCGGCCTGGCCCTCCTCACGACTCCTTTCCCCTGATCCCACCACCGCGGCGCCATAAAACACACACCAACTGGGCCAGACAAGGAAGGGCACTGATGTCCTGACCTCCAGTCTGAGTGCCTAAAACGCGTCCTGACGATGACCGTGCTGCGTGACGCCTGCCGGCGACTGGTACCACGGGGTGACCCGCCAAACTGCGTTCGGCAGGAAGTCGCTTTAGGCCTCCCGCCCTCCCGCTCCGGCTGATGTCACGTCTGGAGGTACCGGTGGTAGATGGTGAGGCAGCTGCCAGGAAACACAACATCGGCGGCCCAGAGGAGCTTCGGCAGCTGGGAGCGGCGTGGATCCGGCATCGAGAGCCCGGATTGCGATGAGCGATGCAGGCAGTGCTGTCCGCATAACGCCGATGGAGACGCCCACTCTGGACAGCACACAGGGGGACCGTTTGGGCCGTTTTACCTGCTATTTAACACCCCCATGGTGGCAGGAAAGCAGAAAGCCATGGAAGCACTTCTGGTCACGTATCTGTCGCTTGATATGGGGGGTGTGATGTGGGGAGTGTGTCCCGGACATGGCAGGCACCCCCAGGCACCCCCACAGCTCCCAGATTGAGTCTCGGCCCCTGGAGGACAGCCACTGCCCCCCAAGCGCAGGGCTGTGGGGGGGGGATGACACTATTTACAGCTCGTTGACCCCAGCTGAAGAAAGGACTCACACTCTCCGGGAGGAGGCTTGGGGGGGGGGGGGCAGAGCAGCATGAAGGGCTTGCTGAAGCTCAAGTGAAAAAATAAGAATTGG
>JAODKM010000614.1:0-10367 GCA_026780845.1 Petrocephalus sullivani
TGGTTGGGCAAACTCCCACGCACCCTCCAGGACCCTGCCAAGAGTATAGAGCTGGTCCACTGTTCCACGGCCAGGGCAAAAACCCTATTATATTATTATAATTAAGATTATATAAAATATTATATTCAACTAAACATATAAATGGAATGTTCAATATGCTACAGATTATTCCCTCTTTGCTCCTTTTTGCGCGAGACTGGGAAACCCGGATAACTAACTCGGAACAAAATTAGCGACCTGATAGGAGAATAATTCAGCCAATTGGTTTTCTCCAAGGATGTAATTGGCTGGTATAATTGTGGCACATTTGTATCGCCGTGCTACGCTGAGCGATCGCGACTGCAGTGTTGCGTGAGTGATAAGGCATTGTTGTGCGCGAGCATGAAGACAGAGTAAGGCATTTGTTTTAAGAAGTGTCAAGTTGACCTTATTAGGGTGGGACTAAGGGTTATGGTTAGGATAACCCAAGGGCTAGGGTTACGGTAAAGACAACTTGACACAAAAAAGGCGGCTGCTTGATGTCGTGTTGGTAGTAAAAAAGTATTGTGGAGGTAGTAAAAAAGGTAGTGTAAAAGGTAGTAAATTCGACTCTAGGATTCCTGCATAAACCCTGGTCAGTCCGAATAGGACTCCCACCAGCAGTGTGTCAACCAGCCATGCTAAAACACTGAGCTTTATCACACAGCCTTTCATCATGATGCTGATCATGTCGGGGTGGTGGCTGGGGGGCCTTGACTGCCTGGTCCTGCCTGCCCTTGGGAGGGGGGGGTGGTGGCACTGCTGCGCCTTGACAACATTATCTACCACTGCTTCCGATGACAAATCACCCCACACTTACACACACACACAGACGCACACACACACACACAAACAATATATACACTCACTGGCCACTTTATTAAGTAAACCTTGCTAGTACCGGGTTGGACCCCCTTTTGCCTTCAATCCTTCGTGACATAGATTCAACAATGTACTGGAAATATTCCTCAGAGATATTGGTCTATATTGACATGATAGGATCACGCGTTGCAACGATGATCAATTAGTACTAAGGGGCCCAAAGTGTGCCAAGAAAATGTCCCCCACACCGTTACACCACCACCACCAGCCTGGACCGTTGATACAAGGCAGGATGGATACATGCTTTCATGTTGTTGACACAAAATTTCCTGTTGTTGACCATCCGAATGTCGCAGCAGAAATCGAGACTCATCTACGGTGGCAAAACACAAACTCACAAAAAAAAGATGCACGAAAACAAAAAGAAAATACACAAAAACAAAAAGAAAATACACAGGATACACCTTCCTCCAAAGAGGAAGGAGCGGAGTCAGGATCCGGGACAGTAGCAGGAGCAGGAACCACCGGAGCAGGAGAAGCAGGTGACTCGGGAACAGGAGGCGCAACAGCGCCATCTCCTGGACCGGACGGGGGCACAGCAGGCAGCCCCGGGGGACGGTTGCCCCGCAGGCCGAGGAGTTCCCTCAGCGCTGCCAAGGACTTGTGGATGGGAACAGGCGCCGATGCAGGAGCCGGCCACATGGAAACAGGCGCCGATGCAGGAGCCGGCCGCACGGAAACAGGCGCCGATGCAGGAGCCAGCCGCACGGAAATACGTGCCAATGCAGGAGCCGGCCGCACGGAAACAGGCGCCGGCAGCATGGGGTCAGGCGGCGAGACAGGCGCCGGCAGCACGGGGACATTCTCGCCACCGGCAGCACGGGGACAGGCGGCGAGACAGGCGCCAGACCTGGGACAGGAACGGGCGCCGCCGGTACCACCTTCCTCGGGATCTTGGGGATCCACAGGATAGCGTCCTTTACGGACTTGGCCCCTTTCCCCAAAAGGGAGAAGCTGCTGGTCCCGGCAGCATGGCGGCACTACCCACGGAAAGGGAGGCGGATCCAACAGACAGCCCCGAGGGAGTACGGGTCGGCGGCGGCATCCGCGGAGAGGCACGGCGCAGGGTACACGGCATCCTCGTCCTCCTCTTCCAGCATCCGCTGCCACATCCATTCCTCGCTGGTCAGCAGCTGGTTCCCCCGCAAGAGGAAGAAGCTGTCAGCGTCCTCGGCGTCTAGGTAAGGCGGCGCGGGTGGTGCCGGCTTACGGCCGCTGGGTCGTTAGGGGAGCTCGGTCATTCTGTCACGGTTGTGGCGACGTGAGGAACGACCCATAGCTGCGGCTGTCAGGTTTTAGCCTCTTTCGAGGGGCATTTATTACGCAATACAGGGAATCAGGGAAAAGACGGGAGCCAACAACACAACGAGCGTACATAAGCTTCGACAACGACAATGACCGACCTAGGGAAACAGACTCGAACGCGGACTAAATACACAGGATGACTAATACAGAACAACAAACACCTGAGAGAAGCAGGAATTCACACGAGGGGAAATGAGGGGGCGTGGCACAGGAGGATAGAACGGGCAGGACGTGACATATTCATTGTGTAGACCACTGACTTTGAGAAAAATAGTGTCACCCCAAACCACATGAAATTTCTGAATGTCTCATTCACCTTTGTGTAGCCAACACCTATGTCTATAGCCTCCAAAGCTCAAAAGTCTTGGCTAGAAATGTTCATAATGTGATTTCTTATCATTTCTTAGCACCTCTGAAATTAGGTTGTTGAAAAGTTTAAAGTTGTTTTTAACAAAAAATGGAATAATCACATTCTAAATGGTTTCAGATTGTTGGTGCTGAGTTTGTGCTGTATAAAAGTATCTGCAGCACTTCCTTAGAAATGTTTTTTAGATAGGTGAAATATTTGAAAATGTCAAGGCATGTCTAACTACCCTGAAACTGGCTGAGAGGCCTCAGACTCCAGAGGGTTAAGGTCCTAGGATTTTCATCACACTTATGTAAATCTGGTGTCATTCAAATCAGCAGATAGGGTAGATGAAAAATTATTAAAAAAATCTTAAGGTTTTCATAAATTACGACCAAAAGCCACACCAAGACTATACCTGTGCCACACTCATTTAAGTCAGACAGACTCTCATGGCTGCTTCAGTCAATCATCACCAAACTTGATCAGCTATTGTTGGACCGTACTGGGAAGGGATGCTCCGATTGGTGCCGATTGGTCGATAGGGGGCGCTACAGCAACAGAACATTTGTCTGTAAACCTGCACAAGCAGGTTTATGTTATGTCTATGCTGATATGCCCTGACCTGTTAGTCCTAGAGTTGAAATTCTGTGTTCCTCAGATGCAGGCAGCCATGCCATACAAGTTTGACACTGGAACTATTAGGCTCAACCTTGTAGATTTTTGGCTAATTCCCATAATTTGCAAAACCGACATAATATAGAGGTCCTACCATATCTGACCAAGTCAGGCCACCATGCTATATTATTTCCTACTCTATCTAAGGATATTCTGTCCATTAATATTTATGTAGCATTTGCATGTCCTGGCTGACTTGTCAGTCTCTTTCTATTTCTTCCTACTACTCAGACCATCTGACCCAAACCAGACGTTCCATGATTGGGGGTCCTACACCGAAGGCATCTACATTCTGTCCGACATCTGCCGACCAGTTATGCGTACAGCCAAAATTCTCCATCTTGTTCCAGGCCTATGTAGTTTTGTCTGACTTTTGTATACACTTACTACCTGTGACAGGCATTCCTTCAGTTCTCCCATATTCTTCCTGTACTACTTGTCTGACCTGGACGACCCTGCCGACGCTTTGGACCCCTCCGATATTGCCTGCAATTCCTATTTATTATTATTATTATACTTTCCGCAATGGGAGTCTATGGCAGCCCCTAGAACCGATTGGTAACTTTCAGTTCAAGATACATTTTTGCTTATTACTTTTGACCCCTAGAATTTGGATTCCTCTGAATCCTTGGGTGGGCCCGATTCAGATGCACCCCTTGCCGTCAATTTCCGCCATATTGGAATTCCCGCCATTTTGAATTTTGTTGAAAACCTACTTTTGCGAACTCGTCCTAGGCCGTTAATCCAATCATCACCAAATTTGGTGTGCAACATCTACAAATGATGCTGACTAAAAGTTGTTCAAAGAATTATGCTAAGTCAAATGATTCGGCCCCTGTCATACAATGAATTTGAGGACAAAGCCACCAAACAGGAAATGAGGCCATATCTCAGCGACGATTTGATCTATCAAAAACGAAAGTTGGGATATGGACTTGGAATCCAATTCTGAGGTCAGGTACTATAAATGGTGCCATTGCACCACTAGGGGGCCCTACCATTAGCAAAAATTTGTCTAAATTTTGTTTAATAATTGTTGATCAATTTGTTATAGAAAATTAAATCTTGTATTTTCTAATTCTGGGGGATGGCCCTAGGCACATTCATGGGAATTTTAATGTCACCCGAATTCCTGCAGCCGCCATATTGGATTTCAGTGGAAATTTCAGTATATTCGACAGAACACAAAAATGGTCCATTCTTCACCTTTGAAATTTGGCATACTGATAGAGGCTATCCCACAGTATACTCTCACCAAATTTGGGGTCAATCCATCCATCCGTCTAGCGCCACCATCAGGCCAAATGTCAAGATATGTTTTTGCATATAACTTTTAAACCCTTTGGCCTAGAATTGTGATCTTTGATTCCCCTGAAGTCTTGTGTCCTCCCGATTCGAATGCATCCATAGTTGTTCATTTCAACCATATAGCATATTTTGCCACATTTAATTTTACAAACTACTACTTTTGTGAACTCGTTCTAGGTCATTGATCCAATCTCCTCCAAATGTGGTGTGCATCATCTACAGACAGTCCAAAGCATTATGCTAAGTCAAATAGTGTGGCTGCTGTCTTCCAATGATTTTGATGACTAAGCCACCAAACAGGAAGTGAGGCCATATCTCAACAACGCTTTGAGATATCAAAACCAAATTTAGAATATAGGCTTGGGACCCAATTCTAAGTGGACTAACTAAAAATTGTGTCACTGCACCACTAGGGGGCGCTACAATAAGCAAAAATGTGTTTTGGCTGATAATTGTGGAAGGGTTTGACATGGAAAAGCCATTCTTATGTCTCCTAACACCATGAGACATCCCCAGTCTCCTCCACTGCAAAATTTATGCTAGTCTATTTGGTGTGGCCACCGTATTGGATTTTATTGAAAATGTAAGAACTTACCACAGGCAAATGTCTGGGAATTGTCAGGATTGGTCTCTTCCATTCTCTTTCTGAATGCCTTTCCATGCCATCCATGCCTTGCTTGTATGCTTGGCCCCATTTTTGCTGCTTGCAGCTATATTTATTATTATTATTGTGCCAATAGGAAAAAACAGCCCTGGAAAATAATAAATTAAATATTTAATATTATTATTAAATTTTCCAGTTTCATTAATTTCTCAAGTTATTGGTATGCTCTTATGTAAAATATACATTTTTGCAAACTCTTCCTGCTTCTCATTGATGAAGAACGTATGTCCTCATATGTGAGATTTCAGTCGTGCTTCTAGGAGCCTGTTGTGAACTGTCTTAGCAGTGCACTTCACACCACTTAATGTTTCACATGCTTTTTTAAGGTCCCATGAGGTCACCCTCTGATTAATGAGGTACTGTCAGATAAGTTATTGGTCACCTCTGGCATTAGAAAGTTGCTTCTGCTCTCTACCTCTCAGGTTTATGGTCATTCCCAGTGTCTCATGCTTCACCTTGTTCTTATGTACTGCTCCCTGGAAGCAGCCTGCCGCACACAATTCTGTTTCTGCCAGTAGAACCAGAATTAGACCAGGATTTAAAAATGCCATTTTTTTAGATATAGTGTGGTATCATCTTTTTACAGAGCTGTATATATCAGACTTTCAATTTACTCATGGAGTCGGTGTGTTCCTAAGTGTTCTCCAAACTCCACTTCAGATTTCTGCAGTCAGAGAAAGTCTGAGGAGTTGGACAAATGATGTGTACTCCACCTCCTCCAGGGTCTTTTCTGCCACTTCTTTAAAGGATTTTCCTCTTGTGTTATCATGCTTTATTGTTTCTGATGTACTGAGTTATGTCCCTAAGAAGTGAACTCCAGGGAGATTCTTCAAACGGTGTCTGAGCCTCAGACCTGCACACCTCACTTTCATCTGCCATCCTGAGTAAAAATAGAGCTTCAGAACAACAGGCCCAAGAAAGAGGTGCAATTTTCCCTCTCAGTGATGGGGGTACCACCAGATCTCTTCCTGATGCTTAGGCAGAGAAGTAAGCAACAAAAAACATCATTTCTGAAAGCTATCAGAAATAGGCCTAGAAAAATGCACGGTGCAGATAATTAAGAGAAGAGAGAAAATGCTCACCAGCAGGTCATTGCAGAGAATAGCCAATCAGCCAGCAGAATCCCAAACAGCGTTCATCAGAAGCTGCCTGGCTGTAGGCGAAAGCATGCATTTCTAAGAAAACTACAATGTAAGGGCCTCAAGCCAAAAACGAGTTACCAAAACAAAATACTGGTTTATTCATCATAAATTTAAAAAACTTTTTCCTCATAACATATTATGGTACACAAATTTTATTGATGAAAAAGGAGATAATGGGATGGCACAGTGGCGAGCACTGTTGTCTGTTCTCCCCAAGCTGTCATGGGGTTTTCTCTGTGAACTGGATTTACAACATTGTCTGTAGATGTGAATGGCATGTGTGCCCAGCAATGGGTTGGGGCCTCATCCTGGGTTATTTCCCACCTTGTGTTCCAGTCCCCCCTGACCCCACATGGATGGATGGATGTAAAAAGGAAATAATAATAATAATAATAATGACAAAAATCATCTGTCCCTATTGTATCCACTTATAGCTTGGGAATGGGTGGGCTAAAGCCTTTCACAGGCAGCATATGGCAAAAGGTTGCGGCACACAGTGGCCCAAGTGCCAGTCCATCACAGGGCACGGGAAAGTACACGCCCACACCAATATACTGTACATGCACTGTGGGCAGCTGAGAGACTGCGTGTCTTTGGACTGCAGGAGGACACCATAGCAAACCCACACAGCACATGTACAGCATGTAAACACACACACAGGGTTTAGGTGGCAGCCCTCTGTGCTACAAGTGTAAAAAAATCAAATAAAGCAGAAATTGCTCAAGGAACTTGAGGAGATGGAGCCATGGGATTTGAACCAATGAATTTTCTGACAATGCACTAATATAAAAAACATATTTACCCTGGGGCTGAATAAAGTCAGTCATTAAGAATTCAGTAACAATTGTTCATGATCATTCCCTGTACTTTCTACTGAGGCTTTTCTCAAGTGTGATGATTTACCTCAAGTGCAATAAACCATGTGCAATATTCCTCCTATACTTTACTATATTTATTTTATTCTATTATTTACTTTCTTGGCTTGTACATTCTTTTTTGAGGCTTCTATAGAAGGATCCAAATGACGTCTCATTATACTCATACAGTGACAATAAAGATATCTTATTATTTATCTTATCTTAAGAACTATTTCTAAATGGACTCTAAATGTAGACTTGAAATCTTGAAATCCTGTTTTGCATTGCTGCAGGGAGGGTGTATTGAAACTGACTGCTGCCCAGTGACAACATATATGCCTGAGCAAAAAACAAGAGCCAGAGTGTAATTAGGGTTTGGCCTATTTTTTGCGCAAGAGTGTACATTGAATTGTTTCGATATACAGTATCACAGGGTTGGGGTAAGAAATTAAATGGGAATTTGTTGTGAGTTTTGTGAGACCTGCAGACAACACATAGAGGGCAGTAGAAGACACACAAAGTTTAGTCATTCATAGATGTGTCATGATCCCTCCCATCCGATCCTCCTGTGTGCCACGCCCCCTAGTTTACTTTGTGTGGAATCCCCATGTTCACCAGCTGTTTCTCGTTGCTTGTCCTTAGTCCTGTGTATTTCAGTCTGCGTCCATGTATGTGTCCTCAGTTCTGTCATTAACGTTACATGTAGTCCTGAACTGTTCTGTGCGCAATAAAACCCCGAAAGTGATTGTACAGACACTTTGCCCACGACTCTTCCCTTGCCCTTTTCCCCTAATCATGACAATATGCATAAAATATGTTGTACATAATATATTATGTACTGTGCCCCTAACCTCCCCGATACATATGGCTCAACTGTATGATTTATTATTATTATTATTAGATAGATAGACACCAGTAACTCACACATGCACACCTACGGTCAATTTAGTAACTCCAATTCACCTTAGCATGTTTTTGGACTGGGGGTGGGGGGGGATCAGAGCACCTGGAGGAAACCCCATAATGACATAGGGAGAAGATGCAAACTCCACACACAAGGTGTGATGGAAGAGACAGAAACCCAAGTCCGGGAGGTGTGAGGCAGCAGTACTAACCATTGCACCACCCCACATTATAATGAGCTTACAGCAAATTGTTCATTAACAATAATAACTAAATGAAATTAGTAATGATGAACCCCAAAGGGAAGAGATTATTTATTCCCCTGCCTATTTAACATGACATGTTCTGAATAGATGGATTAACTAGATATAAAAGCAGGCACTGGCACTCCCATTTACTCTGATTTCTGTTTACAGTCCAAATACATCCATGTTTGGTGAATCATTCATCATTAAAGACCAATCCATCATTTGCCATTTGCACAAGTACACTGGAATTCTTCTCTTCACTGACCCCATCTTGCTCTCCATTGCTTTGGGTTAAGGGCCTTGCTCAAGGGCCCACAGACACACGACTGTTCTGCTGACGCTGGGGCTCAAACAGCCAGTCTTCTGATCATGGGTACACAGACTTAGACCACTGAGTCACTCACCTCCACCTATTAATGAACCATGATGGATCATTTATTTAAAGCAGTTGTTATATTTGTTGCTATTTCTGTAGATTCCATAAATCTTTGAGAACCATTGAAAAAACAAATAATGAAGAACATCGTCAATGAATCGTAGCACATTTTATCTCAAGTAGGTACTATATTTCTTCATGATTTGTTCTTGAGTAGTAAATGATTTACTACTAAGTTATTAGAGAACCATATTGCAAAGTGCTACCGTTTCTATTAATTTCATCATTTCATGTTTGTGATGTTTATCCCTGTGTATCCCTATACCACTGCCCTTTAATAGCCTCTCAGGATTAGAGCCAGCTATGCTGAAGCTAAGTTTGTTCTAAAACAGAAATTAAATTACAGTTGCACCAAAGTTCTTCAGGGTGGTAGGTCTCCAGGAGGCGGGTTGGGCAGCCCTGCACTAGACTTTCGAGCCCTGAAGGTGACTGGTGGATTTATCACCAACAATAATATCTTCCCATATCACTCCCACCCATATAAACATCACTGGCTACTTGTTGCTTTCCATATATAGTATAAACTCTTTGAGTGACTTGTAAGACCATACATGGTCTTGCTTCCCAGTATACTGCAGGGTCCTCCTTCCTTATACACCTGCCCATTCCCTCAGGTCTGCAGGTACTGGTCTCCTAGTGGTGCCTTGCTTAAGTTTATCTCCTATGGGTGGCAGGGCCTTCAGTGTTTTAGCTCCAACACTTTGGAACCCGCTCCCCCAAAGCCTCTGGTACAGAACCTCCATCTCCCATTTACACAGAACTTAAAAATGTATCTCAGTACTTACTGTGTCACTTCCATGCTTGATCTAGACTTTATTTTGACTCAGTCCCAGACATAGAAGACTCGAGGTTTTATTTCAAAACCAGTCAAGACCACTCATCAAAATGCCTCAATATTTATCAAAACGGCTGAATATTCACCTCTCTTAACACAGTACTGTGATTGGGTTGTTGGCTGTAAAATGTCCTGCTTCAAAGTTCAAATACAACCACTGAGGTGTGTCATATTGGAAAAAAAATGTTACATTTCTTTCTTTGACTGATTGGAATTTCTGATGAAATGTCACGTATGGTAGCAAAATGTGAAAAAATTTGGGAGCATTATCTGGTGTCCGGACACCTTCCTTTTTCACTGACTGTTTTCTCTGTCTAGTACCCAGAGTTTATTATTTGGATGTCCATGCTGGTCTTGGTAATGATGGTCACCCTGGTCTTGGTCTTGGTTTAGGTGGTCTTGTCTATATCACTATACATATTTCCTCGCTCTGAATTTCTTTCCATGCCATCTATGGTTGTGTGCTTGTCTCCATTATTGCTGCTAGCAGCTATATTTTTAAAATGATTTCTGTTATTGTTTTTTCCTGTTATGTCGCAGCATGGTGCTTTTTGGTTGTACTATTCTTTGTTTGTGTGTAAGCATACCTGCTAAATGTTTTTGTGCTGGAGATAAAACAAAATGAATTCGAGAGAGTATATATTGCCGCTTCTTTCAAAAAGATTTACTGCCTCTAGGTCATAGGTCACCGAGGACACGGGGTCACGGCTCCGCTTCTGACGTCACCACGCCTTTCACCGCGCAT
>JAODKM010000616.1:0-10365 GCA_026780845.1 Petrocephalus sullivani
GGGGGACAGGAAGGGGTGGGGGGGGGATGTCAATCAACCAATAAGCTCCGCCCAAAGTGACCACTATACCTCTCTCTAATGTATTCTTATTGCAGCCGTAACAAGAAATGATAAATATTTGAACCCCTATTCACAATCACTCTTCTAATCAAAAATCATATTGAATCCAATTCTAATTCTAGTTCTACAGCAGAAACACGGGAAGCAAAAACTTCATCTGTACTGTGACACATTTATACATTTTGACAACTGCTGCAGGCACTGTACTCTTGGATCAGCCTGGCTTTTGGCGCAGATAAAGTTGAGCTTCTCGTTCTCAGGCAGGCTGACCCAGTAATGCTGGTTTCCTGATTGTACTGCCCCTGTGTTTCCACAGATGTTAGTTATGGTTAAGTTCTTTGTTTCCCAGTTCTGGTAGCAGACATTTTCTGCACTGACCCAGAACCAGAAGTTCAGGGAGCAGGAGAATCGCAGCCCCAGCCAGACATGATCAGAGGAGGCATTCTCAGCCAGCCTACTGACCCAGTGCTGCATCTCCTTATTGTGGACAGAGACCAGGTCCAAATTGTTTGTTCTGCAGTAATTCAGGGCTTCATTCCAGGTCATGTTCCTATTTACTAAGATCAGCCTGTCTGGGGCAAAAGAGTAAGACAATTGTCAGGAGAAAGTCATGTGAGATTGGGGAATTTGGAAAAAACAATTTATTATGAGAAGGGAAGAAAGTTTAATTCACAGAACAAACAACTTTCTGACACAACTCTGTACTGTTATGTGTACTTATAGAACTAAATTATACCAGTATATTTTTTAAATATTTATTTAAAAGTTTGTTAAATTGAAAATTTATTGAAAACTCACCATCATAACATACAAATGGATGCCTTTCATGACATAATGTCATATTCCACGTCCCATTCAAACTGACCTGTGCTAAAGCACATGCATTGTTCTCATCGTCATTTTGGCCATTTTTCCAGTTACGGAATGAGGAGTTCGACAGGTCTGACCATTCCCATGTGTCTTGGAATAGGCCGATCCACACCCAAGTTTTCACAAACTTCTTATTTATCAAGTCATTAACATTTTTATTCCTCACTGTGGCCAGGTCTGTGTAACTGTGTCTGCAATAGGTCTGAGCAGCAGACCAATTCTTCTTTTTTGTTATGATGGTGAAACTCTGGTTGCCATATATTCCATATTTACGGGTGGGAGCTGTAAATTTGTTGCAAACAGGATAAGAAACAACCATAACCCAGAAGTTACTTACATTTTGCCTATTTAACAGGTGGTATTATCCAAAGCAATACAGATTTTTTGAAAAAGCGGGGTCAGGGACATTTTTTAGGGGTTCAATAGTGAAATGATTCTTCCGACCCACGGAAATGGCCCGGTAGACTCCCAGTTATAAGTACAGCATCGGAAGCCCATGAGCTACTCTCTGTCTACAGAACAATGTCCTACTGGCCCTAGGTTTTGAACTCGTGACCTTCTAGTCACAACTGTAGCATCCTAGCCTGCAGAGCTATACACAACCACTTAAGGATTAAGTCATGGCTGGATAGTAGGCATGTTCCATTTGTCAGAATAGTAATATTCAATGTCACTCACCAGTATAACAGATGAAATGCCCCTTATTTGAGCAGGGAACATCATTCCATGTACCGTTGTCTCGCATCCCAATACAGTGCTCGTTATTATTCTGGTCATTTGGTTCACCGTTATCCCAGTTGGTGTACCCAGTTTCTCCTTCTGCTGAGGACCAGTGCCATCTCCATGATGTTCCTCTCTTCAGTCCTATCCAAGCCTCTCCAGTATGATCAGAGCCTACAGACTCAGTTAATCTTTTCATTTCCTCCATATTATCAATGGTAGCCAAGTCAATGTAGTTCTTTCTGCAGTAAGCCTGGGCGTCAGTCCAGTTCATGTTTATATTTACAAAATGGTACTGAGGTGAAAGACCTGAAGATTGTCTGTGAAACTCTGCAAAAAAGATACAAATACAGTCATTGAGAAAAAGATAAAAATCTATCCCTGGTATATTAGTAGCAGTGGCGGCTGCTTTCAAACAGGGGAAGCTCATTTTAGGCCTACATCATAAAAGTATATGAATATTATACTATATGAATGAACGAACAAACTTTACAAAGCTGAAACAAGAAGCAAACTCGAGAATGCTATAATTATGTTTTTTTTTTATTTAAAGAATCATATATATGTTTATATTACCAGCAAATAACACACTATGTGCAGCAGATTGTTTCACAACTTGCAAATCCGCGAGGGACTGAGCTCAAAATTGCTCCAATTCTGGTGTATATTTAAAATTGCTGGGTTCCGCCCTTTAGACAGTTCCTCCAATCACCGTGTATCAGCCCAGCCTCCTGGCTCGCCTACTGCTCCATTCACTCACAGAGATGCTGAGCTTCCCTGGAAGTGATGATTTTGCTGCATTTATCCAATAAGCGTCTAGCTTCTCTGCAGTGAAAAAAGCTATTCTGTGCCGTGCCATAGAAGTCCATTAAAGCTGTGCTTCAATAGGGTTTAATGCACTGTGC
Source organism: Petrocephalus sullivani (assembly GCA_026780845.1). NCBI lineage: Eukaryota > Metazoa > Chordata > Actinopteri > Osteoglossiformes > Mormyridae > Petrocephalus > Petrocephalus sullivani. The sequence goes on from JAODKM010000616.1 coordinate 2,556, forward strand.
TGCCACAGAAATGTATGAGAGGAAATCGCTTCAGACAATATACAATAAACAGTTGATTCTGTTGAACAGTTGAGCTTGTCATTAAGTCGAACGTACTTTAGCGCACTTTTACTAAAAGTAATATCAATACGGGTGCATATCTGAACATTAATTTTCTGACATATTTGAGGAAGCGGAGGTTCCTTGTAGTCTTAGAGCAATCGCCACTGATTAGTACTTTATTGATCCCTGTGGGATAATTCTCTTCTTACCTCCCCTAGCCTGGCCATGAAGGGCAGCCACCTCATGTGGCGCCCAGGGAGCTGGGGGTTAAGGGCCTTGCTTAAGGGCCCAAAGACATGCCGAGGCTGGGCTTGGACCTTCCAATCACAGGCACAGAATCTTAACTTGCTGAGCCACACTCTGCCCCCTATATATACATATATATGCTAACACACGTTGACAGGCATAGTATTACAGTAACGCGAAAATCATTTAAACAATTAGACTGCCAAAGTACTGTATCTTCAGTTTGGGTGCAAAACTGTGATATTGGGCTCTATTTTGACGATCTAACCCAAAGTGTAAAACTCATGGCACAACTAATATTTATGGATGTGTCCACGTCCATTTTGCTACTTTGACGGCAGATAAAACAGAGTTTGCATCAAACCACGTGCAAAAAGGTTTTGACAGACATGGCAGCAGATTGCAGAAAAAGGGACCACATCACCCACAATTGTTCCAGCACTCCCCTGCACACCAGACACAGGTCTGGGTGAGCAGACCTGCACACCATGTCTGCTGCCTCTATGAGACTGGCCTGCTCCTATGTGTATGTAGTCAATATGTATATTTGTGGACCATTTAATGGGGAATAATTCAAATGCAATTTGAAAGAAACTGACCTGAAATAAGTAGAAGCTTCAGCAGAAGAAACACATCGTAATCCATCATGCTGATCCAACCAGCTGTATAAAGCATTGATTATGGTTCTGATCATTTTTTCTTGAGCACATACATACATAGATACATGCACAAACTCAGACCCATTATGCAAAACTACATTTGTAGGGACTCCTTTTCAGCTCCCATTTTACAATAATTAATACATTAACACTGTTTCGTGACCTTGATCACACCCCTAACCTGCTTGCAGTATTCTTTAAATATAAGGCTATATTTAGTTTATATTTAATACAATTACAATATGTATGTAAGACTTTAAAATCAATCCATTATATATAGAATATATACCTTTACCTGGTCTGAAGGGTTTCTGTTTCTCTGTCCCTGTTTAAATGACTTTTTGTGCCTCTGATAGTAAGAGTATCGGCTATGTTCTGGAATTCCTCTGGGTGGGCATAGCACTATGTATGTAAAACAGAATGCAGAAATTGTTGCATATTTCTTTTCCCCTGTCTGTTATTTGAAAAAGTTTCTTTTAGGAGATGATAAAACATTTGCATGTTTGACTGACTGAAAGTGAAGGAGTGTCTAACAGGAATAAGATAAGGGAGATTTTTTTAAAAAGAATGACAGTGTTTTGTAGCTTTTAGTGGAAGAAAAGGAAATTGTACATTTCTGTTCATTTTATACTGACCAGTCGAGGGATACAATTTTACAAAAAAGGATCTTATTTCCTTTCCCTTCAAATGCTAAATGTATTCAAGAGTTAAATATTGAAAGGTAATGGACTAACACATCTCCTAATACCAAACTTGTTATTTATAAAATGTAAGGTCTTTATTGTAGAAGAACAGGTGATTACACTCTAGCTGAGATTATTACTGTTTCAAGCAACATTGAGTTTCTTGTTCTGAGCTTGTTCTCTTTTGGTTTATAAAGGGTTTATCCATAACCACAAGTAACCAAGGAAAATACTTTTGACTGTTTTACTTTTTTGTTTGCATTCATGGATTTGGAGACCAGAAATAACAGGTTTTTCCACAATGTGGTAAATATAAACTCACCCATACACCTACAGATACATTTCAGTGGAAGATTAAATCTCTGTTCATTTACTTGTAAAATATAATGCAAAACACCATAGACGTTTGGGAATATAGACAAGGTATTGTTCATCTGCATGAACGTACTGTGCCAAGACAGGCTTTTAGGTCACCTGAAGGGACCGTCACCTAACGGAACCCTTCTCAATAATGTTTCCTCAGTTGACTCTGCCGCTTCAGTCTCCTTGCTACCGCCATACTAAAATAAAATTTCAGTATTTTATATTACATATATAACATAAAACATTATATTATACTATGGACAGCTCTCAGGTATGTAGCGTGGAGGTTTTTGTATTTTGTTTTATTATTTTAGTAACTATTCATATCAGATGGGCCTCCCGTTCAGCCATAGGCTGTTTTGTCACCTAGGGAGCAGAGTAATAGTGGTGTAACTGTTCCTGTAGCAGAGTAATCATGGTGTTACTGTTCCTGTAGCAGAGTAATAGTGGTGTGACTGTTCCTGTAGCAGAGTAATCATGGTGTTACTGTTCCTGTAGCAGAGTAATCATGGTGTTACTGTTCCTGTAGCAGAGTAATAGTGGTGTGACTGTTCCTGGAGCAGAGTAATTGTGAAGTGGTGGGGGGGGGAAATAGTGGCCAATACACATATAGGAACTTTTATGACATCCCATTTTAAATTCATAGGCATAAATATGGAGATGCCCCCCCCCCCCTTTGCAGCTATAACAGCTGCCATTGTTCTGGGAAGGCTTTCCACAAGATTTTGGAGTGTGTCTGTGGGAATGTTTGCCCATTCATCCAGAAGAGCATTTGTGAGGTCAGGCACTGATGTGGGATGTGAAGGCCTGGCTCGCAGTCTCTGCTCCAGTGCATCACATTGGTGTTCAATAGGGTTGACGTCAGGGCTCTGTGTGGGTCAGTCATAGTTCTTTCATACCAAATTCACACAACCACGTCTTTATGGGCCTTGTTTGTGCTGGGGCAGTCATGCTGGAACAGAAAAGGGCCTTCCCCTAACTGTTGATTCAACAGAGCATTGGCAACTTTTACACACTGTGCATGTGTGATGGCAGACACTGGACAGCCAGGCAGATCACGAACTCCCTTTTATTCACTGCAATTCATGTACACTGTACAGTGGTGTTATGGGGGTTTTAGATGGCCTCAGGACAAACTCCCATTCCATGTCCAAACGTGCTTTGGGCAAGTTTGCGCGATTTCCACCAGCAACACCGTACCATGTTACCACTAGAGGGCGCCTTTGCACCATTTAAAATAATTTAATCAAATGTTTTTCTCTCCATCACATACACCCCCCTAAAATTATGCAAAAACAGCGCAAAGGGCGAAGAATCAAGAACTGGAAGAAAAAAAAGAGAGAGAAAAAAAACTGTGTATCCTGAGCACCAATGCACCAGAAATCAATAACAGAAATCCTTCCATAAGAAGTGTGTAAGAACAGAGTGGTATCAAACCCTGAATCACAGAATACAAGAGATGCCATCTACACCTCATAAAGTGTACATATCAGTGCTCATATAAGAATACCTGATGACTCGGTTTCAAACCAATCTGTCAATCAAAACAAAATGGCAAAATCAAACAGTATGTACATTCCCGTTAACACCAGAATGACTGAAACCAAAAATAGACTCAATAAAAGGTCCAGCAAGTTCCAACAGTTTTTGCCCAGACAGCTCACAAATAAGCCTATGTGGGTTCCTAATACTCCTCCCATATCTAGTGACAACTGAAGGGGCTTGTGTACTCTGAGTGTGCGTACAACCAACTTGTTCTGATCTAACCCCAGCTATACCCAGGGGGTCGGAGCGAGCAACACATCTGTCAACAGGTAAGTACATGTGTAATGGAGTGTATCTGGGGCCTGTGGTATATCTCAGAGTGAGTCAGAAATGTGAACAGATACGGAATCTTCAGAGACACTGTCCAGCAGTTCACCAGAGTTGACTTCATTGAAAATCCCAGGTGGGGCCTCTTCAACGTCATCGCCCTCAAGCAAGCTTCTGCAAGGGTCCCTCACCACCTCTACAAAGTCTGGTGAATGCATGAGCCAGTCCATGGTGCGCATCTGAGAATCCACTGGGTCATCCCCTGCAACAGAGTTCCGAATATCTACCCAGGAAGCGGTAGACTGAGAATCCCCAGGAGATGCCAGGCCCGCCATTTGATCAGGTATCAGGAAATCAACCGGGAGCAACAAATTCCTGTGCACCACTTTCTCCTTCCCTGTGACAGCGTCTCTGATCCTGTACACATTGATCGCAGACCTCACTGATACCACATCATAAGGAGTCGAGTCCCACCTGTCAGCAATCTTCCTCTTACCTCTCTCGCCACGGTTAGCTAACATCTCCCTGTCACCTATGTCCAATGGCAGACCTCTGACTTTCTGGTTGAAGATTTTTACATGGCGGCCTGTTCCTTGATGGCGTTCTTTTGAGCAATCTGTGCTGCTTCAGAGAGGTTCCTCTTCGGGTGGTGCACAAACTCATGATGGCTGACAACATTGGCATCTCTCAGTATGTGATGGAACATGACATCAACAGGCAACCGCGGAATTCGCCCAAACATGAGGTAAAACTGTACGAAGCCCGTAGTTTCGTGCACTGTGGAGTTATAGCAGAAAGTCAGCATCTGGAGCATTTGGGGCCACTTGGACTTGGACTTCGGAGGCAGCGCCCTGATCATGCTCTCCAGAGTTCTGTTGAACCTCTCTGTAATGCCATTGCCCATGGGATGGTAAGGAGTCGTATGGGATTTCTGCACGCCTGCCATCTCCAGCAGATCCTTAAGAAGCCAACTTAGCTCCCTGATCCGAATGGATTCTTTTGGGGAACCCATAGATGCAGAAAAACTTATCCCATTAGCAGCGGGCAACCTGCTTTGCGGACTGAATGCGGCAGGGTAAGGCTAGCGCCAGCTTTGAAAAATGATCTGTACCAACAAGAACGTCAATAGTTTTCCTGTCATTCAGCTCCGCCATCCAGAAATCGATACACACAAGGTCCATTGGAGCTGAAGTGCGTATGTTCTCAAGAGGGGCTCTGGCATCCGGTTCAGGAGTTTTCCCCAAGATGCATCTCTGACAGTGCTTCATATGGTTCATGACATCCCTCTGCATGCCTGTCCAGAAGAACCGTTCACTGGCCAGGGCAAATGTTCTTGATTGGCCCTGGTGACCAGCAGCATCATGAACTCCAAACAGGACCTGTTTCTTTAGAGCTTCAGGAGTCACAAACTGAAAGACCTTCCTATCCATGCATCGATCTCTTTTTACTCTATAAAGGAGTCCGTCTCGAACCTTTAGTTTCTTCCAGTGTTTCAACATTCTGAGAACACAGCTCGACTCAGCAGCTTTCTCATGTGCATCGGGCCTCTTATGCCGCTGAACATAGAAAATGACTCGGCTCAGTACACTGTCTTGTTGCTGTAGGTTGTGCAATTGACTTTGTGGGATGGTGATCGATGGGTCCTCCTTAGGCAACTGAAGTGACTTTGCACTTGGGCAGAGCAGCTGAGAGACACCACCAGTCCTGTAAGCATCCATAACAGCTGACGCATCCTTAGAGTCCACGGCTCCCCCAGAGAGCAAACAAGGTCCTGCACAAGACTCTGGGTACCATCAGTGTGCGCATCAGTCGTCCGAATGCCTTGATAGTTGGCGGTAACCCTAAAAGCATCCTGCACTACAGTATATTAGCAACAACCCCATTGACCTCATCCAACAGAGACAGATATGATTCCCTCACCAGGCGGCATCGGACAAATGGTTCGAGGCTCAGAGCATCAGCAACAATGTTCTTGGGCCCTGGCACATACTTCAGATCAAAATCATAAGCTGTGAGTTTGGCCACCCACCTTTGTTTGCACGCATCCAACCTGGGCTTTGTCAGGATGTAAGTCAGAGGGTTATTATCCGTCCATGCGGTGAAATGGGCCCCCTTCAGCCAGTGGGAAAACTTGTCACATATGGCCCACTTCAAGGCCAGGAATTCAAGCCTATGAGCTGGGTAATTCAACTGGGCATGTGACAGTGTCTTACTAGCGACTGGCCTAGCAACGTCTTCCCCAGGTTGAAGCTAGGAGATAACAGCACCAAGCCCATCAAATGAAGCATCCACAGCCAGAATAAACGGTCTCCCAAAGTCAGGGTGAGACAATGTCACCGCATGTGAGAGATCATGCTTTAAAGTCTCAAAAGAAACCCGACACTCAGGCGTCCAATCATCTGATGTGAGCTTCACAATGTCATGGCGCTTTTTCTTTGATCTTCTGCCTCTCTGAGCTTTACCTCCAGTCTTCTGCTCTGAGAGAAGCTTAAGGGGTCTGGCCTTAGCAGAACAATCTTCAATGAAGTGCTGATAATATAGCACCATGCCTCAGAAGGATCGGATCTTCTTCTGGGAGGGTGTGACACCATCACTTTCCATCAAATCTGACACATGTACTTGGCTAATGGCTTCAACTTTTGCAGGGTCTGTCTGTACTCCTGTTTCAGAGATGACATGTCCAAGGAACCTCACAGTCTTCCGCATAAGGTAACACTTTTTCGGAGCTAACTTGAGATTATGATTCTTCAAGCGAGAGAAAACCATCTCCAAACGTTCAAGTGCCAGTTGTTCTGAGGGGGCGAAGACCATGAGATCATCTAAGTAGCATAACAGACTGGTGAAATTTTCATCGCTAAAGATCGACAACATCATGAGCATGAAAGTAGCTGGGCAATTTGACAGACCCTGAGGCATCCGGTTATATTCATGTAGGCCAAAAGGAGAGGAAAAAGCAATGAACTTCTTATGGTCTTCAAATAATGGCACATTGTAAAACCCAGAAGTCATATCCATGGTGGAAAAATAGGCAATACCCCCCAGCGCATCGAGTGCATCAGTCTGGTGAGGTAATAGGTGCGGATCCACCTCATATAATGCTTTAGGTGCAACTCGATTGCCACCACAACCAATAATAATGACATCGTCAGCAGGGCACTTTCTCAGGTCATGGTTATGCTGAAGGAGGCGTGCTTCTGCAGTTTCACTCAGTGTGCACGCCATGGAACCACTGTCTATCATTGCTCTCAAAGCAACATTCGCCGCTAACACCGTAGTATAGAACAAACTATCAGTCTTCTGAACTTTATGTTGACCTTGAAATACAATTGTTATGTTTGAGGATGCTGTAGAACTAAATGATCTGTATATTGACTCATAGTCATTTTCAGCGGGAGGTCCATTAACAGGATCTGCACCGTCCTCCCCTGGATGCAGATCCATCAGTTTCCCGACTGTGCAGGCTGGGCAGGCTGTAGCAGGGGACAGTCTCGTCTGGAGTGGTCTGGTGAATGGCACTGAAAACAAAGCTTCTTGTCACGGCAGTGTGACAATGCAGAGTGAGCAGCATCCCCACACACAGCACATGGCAAATCTTTCAAACCATCTATCCTGGGAAGTCTAGTTTTGGACAGCTTATTCAACGTAGCCTGGGTTGGGGTGGGCTTATTTAGCAAAGCTTTCTCCAACATGGAGATGACACGTTCAAGGGCAAGGGATTCACTCACCTTGGCTGCTTGAGGGTCCTGATTACCAAGTGAAGACACCTCAGCCTCCATCAGGCCAATCCTATTTACATGCACATTATCATCGGGCTTCCTGCCCATGGCTATGGTGCCGCACTTTGAACTGACCTCTGAGTGGTACTCATCCAATATAGCTTGGACTTCTTCGGCAGCCCACTTATCGATCGTCTTGGACCTGAAAGTCGTAGCTACACTGTAAAAAAAATCCGTTGTTTTTACGGTAAAAAACTGGCAGCTGTGGTTGCCAGAATAATTCCGTAAA